>JANRGW010035642.1:18326-42505 GCA_024733675.1 Psilopsiagon aymara
GACCTCATAGCAGCCTTCCAGGATCTGAAGGGGGCCTATAGGGATGCTGGGGAGGGACTCTTCATTAGGGACTGTAGGGACAGAACAAGGAGTAATGGGTTCAAACTTAAACAGGGGAAGTTTAGATCGGATATGAGGAAGAAATTCTTCCCTGTAAGGGTGGTGAGGCGCTGGAATGGGTTGCCCAAGGAAGTTGTGAATACTCCATCCCTGGCAGTGTTCAAGGCGAGGTTGGACACAGCCTTGGGTGGCATGGTTCAGTGGGAGGTGTCCCTGCCCATGGCAGGGGGGGTGGAACTGAATGATCTTAACGGTCCTTTCCAACCCTAACTATTCTATGATTCTATTTCAGATTTAAAGACATTTTGGTTTGGTATTCTAATCTGCAACTGCAACATGCCTTCAGCTCAGCAGTAAACAGTTGGAATATGAAACAACATATACGGAAAGATGGCCTTCTTATAACCAGAGGTTCTGCAGCTGTTCTCTTTTCTGCCAGAGCTGCAGATAAAGCTAATTTATGCAGCTCCAGCCATTTCCTTGTGAGGTGGTGTCCAGACAGCCCTGCTGCCTCTGCATAATGCAATTAGAGAAAAGCCAGGTGGGAGAAAACCTGTTTGTTAATCACATTAACTTTCTCCATTAATGACAGGGAGCTTTTGTTGAGTAAGTTTTAAAATGAAGTTATGTTCCTCAATAGTCTGTGATGTTCTGGGTTGGGCAGCAATCGAGGTTTGCCTTGGCATGCCATTCGCTGTTTGTCTCAGGCATTTAACTTTGTGGGTAGAGGCTAATTCTGTGTTTGTTCAGTGCCTAGTAGAAAACCATTTGCCTCAGGCAACTCCACTTTGTAACAAATTTTGATGTCCATGTTCCCCTAACATGCAAGTAGCAAATACTAAGTTACGCATAAACATCCATCCAGATTATTCTTTCTAGAAACTACTGGGTACTTTCTGGGTTATGTATTTAAACAAGAAATGAAATAATTATCTTGAGAAGCAAGTATCTACCTTCTTCCGCTCCAGTCTCTCTTGCTCAATTTGCTGCATGATTTGCTCCCTTTCAAGACGAAGCTGCTCAGCTGCCTCACGGGCTTTGATTTCTGCTTCTTCCCTCTAATAAAAATGTGTAAAGTATGATAGGGCCATTATTTATTTCAGGCATATTACCAGATGCTATAAAGTATGTGTATATATAAATATATGTATACATATATATGTATATAAAATTTCAACATTTGTGTTTGAGATGGTACCTGTTTCTCAAGTTTGGCCTGGAGCTCTTTTTCTTGCCTTTCCTTTAGCATTTGTTCTTCTTCAGCTCTTTTTCTGGCTTCCTCTTCTGCCTTTTTCTTAGCTGCTTCTTCCTCACGTTTTCTTTCCTCTTCCTTCTTACGCGCTTCTTCCTCTAGACGAAGTCTTTCTTCTTCTGCCTTTCTTTTCTGTTCTTCTCTTTCAAGCCTGCAAAAAAATGTAACAGCATGTTTAAAAGGCAAAATCTTGTTCAGCATGAATTCTATTGTATGTATGGCACACAATCAGCAGGAACTGACAATATATGCATCAGCACACATTTTCATGAAAAATGCCAAGATACAGCAAGGAGCCTGAGCACATACTCCAAATTCAGGTTGCTGTCAAGCTTTTATTCCAATCTTATTTTCACTGCCTAAAATATTTCATAAAAATTATAATTTCCCTTGAAAAAACATGTGTGACCAAAGACAAAGAAAACATTTGCATTCTCGTTTGAATTAGAGCTTCAAGAATAAAAGCAAGTTTCAATAATAAAAACATCCCTCTTTCCCTGTGCTTCACACCCAGAATGCAGGTATCTACAGGTAAGCATGTACTTTTTTCCTTTGTTTCAGCTGAATATTAACAGACTGGATAAGTAGCAGAAAACAAAGTCCACAAAACAAAGTGGTACATTAGGAAGAGTGGGTCTAAATTCTACCTGTATTGTTCCCTGCCCCACTGGGGGACATCATGCTCCTTTGTCACTACATGCCGGAGCTGTTTTTGACAAGTGATCATTCTTATCCTAGCATATCAGGGATTCGGCGCCAAACCTGCAGGCACTGGTGATCCCCTGCCCCTATGTTTTCAGTAGGAACAAAGTTGAATTTAGAATGCAGAGTTAGTGATTTACATTAGGGGCTTGAAGGAAGGGCATGATCTACTGCCACTTGCAACCAGTATCCCATGCGGAAAGCAACCTAAAAGCTTGCTCCCAGAGCAGAGACAGAATTTCACTACTAAGACACAGCAATCTTCATTATGCCCACACTAAAAGCCTTCAACTGCCTAGAACAGAGTTGAGTAGGTTGATTTGTTGAATGACACAATGTCCACATTGCAGTGTAGACATTGGTGAAGTATTTGAATGAGCAATAGTTTACTCAGGCTTCTTAAAGAGGCCAAATTATTATTTTCTAACTTCACTAGTCATAAAGACTGCAAAAGACACTAATGAATTATGAGTCTGAGTTGAAAGATGTTACACTTACATGCAAACTCCCACACTGATTCTAAAACTACCACAGTTTCAAGCATCTTCAGTGATACAGGTTAAATTATTAGACAGCAATTTTCACAAATCAGTAGAGATACCTCTCCTGTTCTTCTCTCTCCTGTCTCTCTCTTTCTTCTCGCTCTTTTTGCAGGCGGGCCTGTCGTCTTTTTTCAGCTAGAATTTTTGCTGCTTCTTCTGCATCAGTTGTTCCTACCATGGTCTTCCCTAAGAGATGACAACCAAGAGTGGAAAGTTAGGCAGGGAACAAAGAGAGTGCCTAGAACTTTCACATTCACACAGATGCTGAAATGGGCCTGGTTCATGCCAGTATGACATCCTTGCATCCCAAAGCACACCTCAGCAAATATGGGATAGGTAAGGGCATCCCTGGATTTCAGCATTTTCACATCCTCATTAACAATGAGTTATTCATGCATGGGTAACCCTGGTGAAAACTATTCATTTACTGGTTATAGTAGGTACTTTTACACATTCTCATGACCCTATGACTGAACAGCTTCACGAAAGGAACATGTCATCACTCTTTAAAAGCCTCATGGACCCATGATATCTTGCAATATATTCTAGCAGTAGGACTCACCTTCAACATTTTCAGTCCTTCCTGCAGAAGGGACATGCTTCTCAGAAGCCATTTGGCCTGCCTCATCAGTGTGAGCTCCTGGGGATTTTGAATGGTTGATATTTTCTTTCTCCTTGTCTGCTTTCTTTTTAGGAGTTTCCTGGTTGAGATTAGAAGTGGCACGATGCTTCACAGGAGAAGCTGGATATTGTTTAGTGTTTTTAGGAGACTGAGGATAAGTCTTTGCAACTGTCCTGATGAGGGAAAACAAAAATCAAAGTAGGCCATATGTTACACAGCTAGGAATCAAACTCCATCATTACATGTACCATTCTTCTCTTGTCTTTGGCTACATAGGAGTATTAGCTGTTTTGCACAACGCTGCATAGGAACTATCTGGATGCAAGCAATTGGAACCTGAAATGGAGGGAACTGGCATGCAAGTGCAAACGATTACAGAAAACTCTCATTTCAAAAGTCCAATGCTACTATCCACTTTGTAGGCAAGAGATATGAAATCATAAACTACTTCAACCACTTATTTCAGCAACAGCCATCTCATAACAATTTTGTCAATATTACTGTATTCAACAGCCCGCCTCAACATTTAAAGCAAAGTTATGGCTGCTTTCTGTCTGCAGAAATCATGATGAGTTGCAATGTACTGCTTTCATCCGACTATCATTTTGCCAAGCACAGTCTTTTTCTAATAGTGTCTGATTTTTCAAAACAGCACCAACTACTACTGTGTACAAAGGTAAAGCTGGGTACACAAAAAGAGACAGAACTGACCAAACCACTGTACAGTCAGTTCTGCTGTTTCAGTTCGTTGTTTCATCAGCACCAACACCACAGGCTCAGTGCTCAAAAATCAGCCCCTGCAACCTTCTATGGGGCTGCACTTGTAATGATGGCAATGCACAGCAACAATGCAGCCGATTGCTCATTTGATTGCTGCACACCACAGGTGAAGTAACAACCCTGAAGTCAGTCCTGGGAAAGCAGAAGGGCAAAGATATTTGATATTCACTGAAAACAGATGCACATTAAAGAGAACAGATTACTAGGAAATGTAAACCTACACCCAAACACCATTTATTATTTATGTAACACCAGTAACAAGCACTAAATACTTGTAACATTAAGAAAGGCCGTGCTGTGCAACTAAGTAGTATGGAATGAAACAGATCACAATCTTAAAATAATGATTCATGTGAGTCCCATTAGAATAAATAAACCTACATTAAAGTGAACGTTATATATGTAGTTTTAAGTTTCCTTATGGATATGCAATTATGATACAAGTGTATTACCCCTTATCACTTTTTGCATGGAATCATATTATCAACTAGGTTGGAAAAGATCTTTACGTTTGATCATCAAGTCCAGCCGTTACCCCAGGACTGCCAAAGGCCACCATTAAACCATATCACTGAGGGTTTCATCTATACAATTTCTGAACACTTTCAAGGATGGTGGTTCCATCACTTCCCTGGGCAGCCTGTTCCAATGTCTGACTACCCTTCTGTCAAAGAAATATTTCCTAATATCCAATCTATACCTCCCCTGGTGCAGCTTGAGGCTGTTTCCTGTTTTATCTACACAATATGGAGTTTCATATACTAGAACATGCTATCTGGACTGTACACTCATTCTGGCAGACCACAGGCATGAAAAACATAGATAATGGCTAAAGATTAATGGACTGGAGTGGCAAGTTTTGTACAGCTCTAACTATAGCATTGTATGGCCAGAGACTATTACAACCTGAAAAACATTTGCATTACAGAGTAGACAATAAAAATTAAATGTCTTTCAACTCCACACCCATTCATGAATTCAGAAGAAAGGGTTATTTGCCACCATATTATGCTGCATTTGAAAGAGGCTGAGATACCAGAATATGGGAAGCTCATTCAGAGCTGGTGGTTTGTGGGAAGGAAGACTGCAGAATATTGCACCACTGGTACTTTCTTACTCCCACTGAAGAGCCATCAGACTCCAAAAGCTCTTGGGCTGGTAGAACAGTAGCACTCAAGCAAATTTGAAGTTCAGCTCAGGTACCCTCTGCCTGCAGGCCTAGGAGCTCCCTGTCAGCTCAGGTCTTCACCTTTGGTCCTTGCCTGAGCTAAACTGCAGGTAAGCCTGTTCCTGGCCTCTTAACCTGCTGATCCTGCCCTGGTGTCCTGGCTTGTCCTTGGACCTGCCTCAGTAAGGGCTTTGCTGACTATGACTAGACTCTTGTCTGACCCTGGACACCATCACCAGACCTGCCCTGGTCATTTCTTTTGTCCGCTGTGGGATGGGGTCCTCTGAGTGAGGCTCCTGTCCTTGTCTGTCCTGCTGCCACCCTTGGGTTCTGGCTCACTCTGCTTTGCAGGGCAGCCCAATAGAAAGAGGCCTTGGAAAATGTGGACAGGCAAGTCTGCCCCCAGGTCTTGTAGAAAACAGCAGTGGGAGAAGTCAGTGAGATTGAACAAACCTGGGTTTAGCACCGTCTTTAGTTTTCTCTTTAGAACACAACTGGATTTCCAGGCCCTCCAAAAAACAAAGGCGAGATTTTTAAGGCCTCACCCACATATGCAGGTCTTGTTTGTGCTTCACCATTACAATAATTTCTAACTGCATTTCATAAAGATATGATGTGTAAATAAAAATCAATCAATTTCTTTTTCTTACTAATCTGACACTTCTTCAAAACAATAGTCCCTTCTTGCTGTCTTTGGTTTATATTTCCAACTTTACCACACATCCCTTCCAAAGTTTTTTATTTAACCTGTTGTGACAAGAGGAGCAAAACAGGCTAATAACTAAGGCTGAGTCATTTTCAGTATCAGCACAGAAGTAATTGCTCTCTAATAAAGACATGACAATCACATTAAAGAGGTGGGTAGGAAGAAGTCTAGTCATGAGAGTCATGCATCTTGCACTGAACAGGAATTAAGAGCAGACTGGCTGTACAACTTACCTGTTGGACTAGAAATTAAATGAACGCTGTTTTCCCTTTTGTACTTAAAACATATTGCCAACGTAGCATCTTTAACACAGGCAGAATTGTTACTAGAAAAAACACTCCTCCTGGCAGTATTTAAATGATGTAACTTTTCACCAGAAAGGGCCAAACTTAATTGTGAAGACAGAAAACCAGGATTATTAAGGGAAAATGTATACACACTTGCATAGGAATCTGCACAGGTTTAAAAATAATTTCATTTTTGCCTTGGGAGAAAAGGAAATGGATGTTATGAAACCCTTGTAAGAATGTGGGAACACAGAAATGTGCTGATGAGGAACAGAGAATTAAGCGGACAAATTGCCAAAGCCCAAGAAGTAACAGCATGTTAGTTGCTTGAAAGTTCACTCATCACAATCGCTGGATTTTACAGGATTACACAAATACAGAAAACATCTGCCTCCCTACAGGAGGTCTTCATTTTCTCCCTTAAGTGCCCTGTGTTGACATGCGGCCAGCAGCTTGTAAGAAGCGATTCTCATCATGACCTCTATATGCATTTTGAAGAGCCTCTATAGTCTGAGGGCCAACTGGTCCTTAAATCACAAGGGTTCTTACTTAACTAAAAGAAGCATGCAAAAGAATGTCTCGGGAAGAGCATAAGAAGAGGTCTGAACTTACTTTTGCTAAGCAGAGAAAATAAAGTACACACAGTACATGAGTCAGAGGTCACATCCTATTTTGTCCACAAACAGCAAGGGAGAGAACAGCATGCTGTCTTGAAAAGCCAGGTACGTGACAGCCCACTGGTTACAGCAGTTCAGAAGGCTGACTGTAAATCAGAAATCTGCAGCAATGCCAAAGCTGCAATTTTTTTCCCCTCATTTAATTCAAGGAAAGCTCTGCTAAAACCACACCAAGCACTAGCATGTTCTCAATGCTGCTTTCTGAGATTCCTCCAATTAAAAGCTATTCCTGGGTTCTGACATTTTTGCTCTTCTATCTTAGTATTTTCTCAAAAGCAGCTTTCTTTCACTTTTAGTTTTGATCCTTTCTAGTCAGGAATAGACTAATTTTTCTCTTACATTTCCTAACAGCACAAACTCAGCATGGGTCTATAGGATAGTTATTTACAGATGTTTTCAAAATCTTCAATTGCCCCACTCTCTGGCTACCTGCTCGAAAAAATCAAAATAGTCTTGATCCAATATTTTCCCCATTGTTTTTATCTCTCCAGGGCAAAACAAAGACCAAGAGTAATAAATGCAGCACATATAAAATAATAATCTAAATAAAATCTAAAACTAGGTCACTGCAGAACATAGCAGCTACTTCTGTGAGGAATTCACCACATGCAGACACCCTTCTAATAAGTAATTTTTTGTCCCTTTCTCCTCCTCATGTGAGGTAATGCTTTGGCAAAAAAGTGTAACACTAAACATTTCATTTTTTATTCACTGGCTTATACTATAGCTTATCTGAAGACACTTAAGACTAAATCCCACTTCCTTGATTGAGTCATGTTCCACCGATTTCAAAGGAAATCACCCAAAGACCTGTGAAGGACACAGGCTTTATTGCTTTGCCGATCTATAAGATAGGCCACTTACCTATTCTTTGAGGGATACTGCAAGAATAATCTGTTAATATATAGATATATGAAGATGAGGCATTAGAAAAAATTACCAAAATATGGTATTATTGATCTTGTGAAAGATCTGAAGAACAGGAGCACTTTATACAATCAGTATCCAATAGCAATTGTAAAAATAAAAGATAATTTCTCAATTATCCCAGCTCTCTAATCCATTAACTTTCATCTTTGTCAGCTGATCCACACTAGATTCAGAGCAAAAAATTTCTGGTTTCTTTCTTGTGTAACATTTCTTGATATATTCACTTTTTCAAATATCTCCCAGCTTTTAATTCCTTCCTTGCTTTTAAGTATAGCTCATCATATTTCTACTTTTCCACTCTTTTCTCCTTTTTAGGTTCCTATTTGTTCACTCATTTTTTCTGGATATTAAATTTTTGTGCTGATCTGTTTTTATTTCTCAGTAAAATCTGTACCTTCAAACACTTACATTTTATTGATGCATTATTGCAAATCTATCCTGGCATCAATCACTGTCACTCTTTAGATTGAAGTTTTATTATCTTGTTTGAGCCTGTTTCAGTCACTTTAACACGATAAAAAGAGTTTTTAAATTAATAATTAATGAAATAATATATAAAGAAGATAAGCAACTACAACACAAAATAAGATGATGACTGTGAAGAACTAGTACCTAGAACAATGCCAAGAAACGTCAAGGCACATATTTTTAAGAAAAAGGCATACAGCTAATTATAATTTAAAGCACTGGCTGTACTTGATTCTTTCCTCAACAGCTTTTGAAGTTAAGGTGCTATGCAGGATCACTAACTACTAATGCCATACAATATGTGTTCTTATTTCTTCCAGAGTATTTCTTTGGCCATATGGTGTGCTGGAAGGAAAAATATTAAACTTGTAAAAGACTGTCAGGTTTGCAAGGAGAACGAGCATTTGTCTACATATTCAGTCACATCAAAAACTGTAAGTTCCTCAGTTAATTTTAAATTAAAAAGTAAGATTATAACAACCTAAAGGAAGGTTCCAAAAGCCTCACTGCCTATTTAAAATCCATTGACCAGTCAGATCATCAGCTGGCATTTGAGTTGTATGAACAAATGCGTCACTTTTATATAATAATATACCTTGGTCATCAGAATGCCTTTTTAAATTTTATTTTAAGTTTCTGAGGAGAAGTTTCAAAAGGGCTCAAGCAGAACAGTCTTTCTGCAATCAGTAATAAACATGGATTTAAGCTCTATTCACAGTATCTTTCATAAGGTCAGGGAGGGTGTTCTAATTGGGCCATGTTAAGATTAAATACTCAGTAATACATTTCTGGCAGTGGTCAGAACCAGATTCTCTTGAGAAAGACAGGGGGGGAAGAAGGAAAAAAGGATAACTACTGTGGCTCACAATCACAGCAAAACCCACAAGTAGGCTTCTTAATTCCTCCATGCAGCATCTGCTTCTTGCTTTAAAACCAGTAGTTTATATTCCTTATAGGCATGAAAATATTCTATTACAAAAAGGTTCTCATAATTTGCACCTCTGGGAAAAGAGTCTCCACCTTTGCCTAACCGTCTATGAAAATTAGTGCTACAAATAAAGACTGGGCATACTTCTTTCATGAAGCACTAAACTTCTGTTTCACAAAAGCTTTCCCTATTTTCCCCCCAGATGTCTCTATGATGAGCTATGCCAACTTTTTCAATGTCTGCCCATACAAACCGCTTCACTCTCAGTTATCCATTTCCCACCAATCATTTTGTTTAACTGAATCTCTCTTGGTATGTCTTTTATACTGACTGAGTGAACCAAAAGATGCATTCTGAACAGGGAATATCAGTACTTACAGAATAAGACACATTTTTATAGCTCAAACTTTTCTCTATACATTTTGGAATGCCCTGCTCAAAACTGTAATGGAAAAGAAGCTGACTGCCATTAACATACCATATTATTCTATTTTTTACTGAATTTACATAATTCAGAACCTGATGACTTGACTTATACAGAAATATATTTGAGAATTCTTAGCCTTACATTATGAAGCAAGAACTGCTTTTTTGTCTAAAACATACAGAATGACCAGTCAGATGGTTTCCTGTATTTTGCCTGACACCAGATTCCCACACAGTATCATCCTCTGTTAAAAGACTGTGCACCCAGAGCTGAAACAGAAAATATCAGCTAGTTTTTGAAGCAGAAGAAATGTGTCAGAAAGGTGCCCAAAGACTACTTCAGAACATGGCCATGTTCAGATTTAAAAAAATAAAAAACAGATAAAAGGAAATAAATTTCAAGGCAGAAGTGGGATCCACAGACAGAGTTCTGGGGAGTGCAAAAAACAAAACCAACCGACCAAACAAACAAAAAAAATCAGACAACTACTGTACACCATGACTACTTTAACATACTTCTGCATATGAGCAAGACTTAATATCCTGTTCTAAGAAAGCTGAAGACACATTAGCTTAGACTTGTGAGTTGAAAGCTGCGGTACACAGACTACAGTTTTGGGTGTCTGCAAAAGCCAACGAAAAAAAAACCCACTCAATTGGTAGTAAGCCCATATATGCTATAGGTCCACAAACTCTGCATTAGAACTAAAAAATCTAAAAACAAAATACAAAAAAACAGCGAAACACAAAAAACCCACACGTAACAAGAAGCACAAGAAGCAACAAACACAGAGAGGTCTGCAAATAAGCAAAGATTAAAACTGATGGTTTAGATGACGCATAGTTAAGCACATTTATGGAACCAGATGGTCATGCTAGCAATAAGAAATGCATATATTAAATGCTGGAATACCTAGGTTGTATCCATGTTCTGTGCATTTCTGCTCATTAGGCAGAGTTTCTTCAAAACCAAATAAAACAAAATCATGTTTTAAAAAAATGTTAAATAAAATTTCACATGAATTATGAAATAAACAATAATTTCAGAAGACTGAGAAAAGGAAGAGAAGTGTCACTATTGAGCACTAACACAATCTTATATACATCTGTTCATCTACATATCTCTGTCCCTCTCTCTCCATCTGTATATGTGTGTGTGTATAACTAAAATTAACTAGATTTTGTACAACACTTCAAGTAAAGTTCCTCAAGAATCTATGTCTGCTCCTAAAATGCTCACAGCATATTACACTGCTAATGAGAAAGGCATACTTAGGTGTTGCAGGTGATGCAGATCTTCTGGACATGGCAGCAGGAGAATCAGACCTTCTCAGAGGAGATCCCATGCCAGATGATGAACCAGGTGTTGCAGGTCGCTTCTCTTTCTTTATCTTCTCAGTCTAGAAGCACAGTTAATTTTAGCTTCCATAATTTGGACCAACACGTACAAAATCTATTTCATTGCCTTACTAACAAGATGGCATATAAACAGATTTGCATAACATACATTTAAGGTAAAAGTTTTTTAAACATCAGCTCACAGCTGAGATGCAATAATTTTTTATTTTACATGGACTCCCCCAGTGTTTTGCATGGACATTGTATAAAAGCTGCAGTTAAGTAATATCACATCACACCCTCTCCAAGAGCTCTTGGAAAGGGTGGCAGCACTGGGTGGAGTTTTCAAAATCATCTGTATGCTCCTGCAACACGTCTTGGACATGATCAATTGTGCACCCTCGCATCTTGCAGAAATGCTGCTAGATGTGAATCACAACAAAAACACTACACGTATCTTTAGCTCCCAGCTTTGGCCCTCTCACTTGCATCTAATTTAGATGGCATGAATCCCCCTACTATTACCTATCACAAGACACAGAACCTTATGTGAATTTTACAGCCCTAGCATAGAAGTTTTTTAAAACATGCCTTACATTGTGTAGACTCAGTGAAGGTGAATGATGTGCCTTTGCTTTTCTGGAAACTACAGTGGACCAATAATGAATCTTTTAAGCAAACGGCATTAAAAATGTCCACAGAAAGAGTTAAGCAATTGGCATAGACCAGAGGTATTACCACTTGGCAAGTTACTGAAATATGTGAAGCTTGCTAATTAACCAGTAAGACTGGTCATACTCAGTAGAGATTCTATTTGTCATCCGTGTTCCCAGAAGTTACAGACAAGTCCGGAAGTGCAGCTCAGTGCCAGAAATCGCAGCTCCCTGAAAATAAAGGTGCTGCTGTTCCAAATACCAGCACTCAACACTGATTTCTGGGAGGAGGAAGATATTAAAATGTTGCTAAACAGGAGCATAAAAACAAGGCTTACTTTCTCACTGCTGTTTCTTACAAAAGGGTTAGCACTTTATTTTCATGAATGTAAAAGGAAAGACAATGACCAGAGACCTCATCAGTTTACCCAGAAGTGAAATCAAAACTACTGCAAACCCACCTGAGTAACTTCAGCTGCAGCCGCCCCTTTCATGGCATTGGAAGTGGAGGGTGAAGTTGCCTTTTTTCTATCAGTGCTTCGGGTGGGGGAAGGCTTGTAGGAAGATTTAAGAGGACTAGCTGGTGCTACACGAGGACAGATATGGAATACTAAAGAGTTACAGTACAATAGCAAGAGCAAAAGGGAGCGCAGACAGAGGAAGTAAAGGAGACGAGAAAACAGCATACTGTTATGTTATAATGGTCAAAAGCAGTTTTCGAAGTTTCTTAAAAAGTATTTCAAAAGACTGCATTATTCAACATAGTCTCACATTTACTAAAAATGCCAAAAGTGCCTTGACTTGAAGTAACATTGCATGGGATTTTTGTGTATCTTTAAAATTATCTCTGAAATATCATTTTTTTACTTCTACAAATTTTGAACAACCTATGACTGTGATTCCTTTTTCTTCTAAAAAATCCAGCTTCCTTTGCATGTGATAGAAAGGAATAAAACAATTCTAGCTGGGTGACTCTTGAGCAAATACTGCAAAACAGCAAAGGTGACAGAAGTGTAGGGAATTTATTTTTTTAAGACCCTGAACATGGCAAATACCTTAATTTTTTGTCAAAATAGTACTTAAAATAAAACCTACAAAAGCAACCAACCCCAAACCTAAACTAAATGCTGCTGTAGGTATTTCAGTTATTGTTATTCATGGTAGACATCAGTTTGAATGTGACACATGCATTACATTCTGCAGGGCAACTCTTTCTGGGTATTTTCTCTTTATTTGCAATATTAACAGGATCTTTTAAAACTTGGATATTTTACCTTTTTTTTTTTCATACTGCCTTCTAAGATGAAACTTTCACATACATATAAAATAATCAACAGAGTATATTCTTCATTAATAAGACAGACACTAACAAATCACGTGACAGTGTGTTTCCAATCTTATTCAACTGAGGTCAAGAAGGATATTGACTTTGGAAAAGCAGTAATTACGCTAAAATGGAAAGGAATTCATATGTCCAATATTTATTTATTCATTTAAATTGGAGGCAGTCCTAAAAATCTCTTACAAAGCTTTTTTCACAAGAGATTTTAACTGCACCCATGTAATCTTTGACTGCTTTGCAGCAAGTTGGCAAAAGTTCACTATTAAGAAAATTGTTCTGAAACTTGAATGCTGCTAAATACTTCAAGTGTAAAAAAAAAAATTAATTCTATGCATCCAATAACAACTGTTTGTCCAAGTATCTCAACTGAGAGTGACATGCTCCATCCCTGGCAGTGCTCAAGGCCAGGTTGGACAGAGCCTTGGGTGACATGGTTTAGTGTGAGGTGTCCCTGCCCATGGCAGGGGGGGTTGGAACTGGATGATCTTAAGGTCCTTTCCAACCCTAACTACTCTATGATTCTAAGAATGCATTGCCCTAGAGAAAGAGTCCTAAATTAAGGGTCCTTATATCTAATCCTACAGAAAACACAAGAGCAAAGCAATTTGGACACAAATAATGCGATGAGGCACAGTATAAACTCTTGAAAAGGAAAAGCCTTCTTTCCTCTTCAGAAATTTACTTCAACAGAGAGAAGTACACAACAAATGGGAAATCTCTCCCTCAACCCTGTGGCCGTCAACTATGGACAAAACTGTCCATCGCCACTCTGAGTACCGATGCTGTTTGCAACCTGTGCTATAGCCTGGTTGCCTTTGGACGGAAATGACAAGAGGATGCTGTTTCAGAGAGCTGTTCCCAGAATCAGTGCTTCTGTTTTCAGCTCAGGTAAGAAGCAGTTTGCAAGCCAAAATGTATCCTTGTAAGACATGCCAGTGTGCTACTTACAGATCCTGCACTGGAGGGAGAGATAAAGATAGCAGTTTACAAACAAAATGAGTGGGGAAGGACAAAGGGAGTCCTTACTGATTTTCTTCAGTATCAAATACAACATGGAAACCAACATCTGTAGGTGGCCCCAGCAATTCACCTCATAATTTTAATCAGGATATACTGATCTAATTTTGTGTTGGCTTTTGTTCAGTCTTAGCAGTAGCTGATCCCTGAGCAGTCAGTAAACTGGGAATTTTCTAATGGGCCAAGACTACATGACAGTATTTCTGCTTCCAACAGATGCTGCTTGCAATGTAGAAGAAAGAGAAATAATTTTAGAGTCATTCAATATCAATGTCCCTTTGCACTGCAACAAAGATGCACAAAGGGAAGTAGGCTTCCTTTGCAAATCATTTTCAAATAGCTTTGTATTAAAAGCACAGAGGCAGAACCTCAGCCTATTTCAATCATGGTGTATGAAAATATTTATGATGAAGATGAGCACTCTTACTAACTAGTTCTATCTTGAAGAAGTGTTTCCTTTCACAGGCAGGCACGTGGGTGTGGGGTTTGGGGTATTTATTTTGAGGGCATCTTTTTTTTTTTTATTTTTAATAAAAGTAAAACCTGCTGTTAAACTTTCGTGCTTGTTTCAGCAAACATTAGTGTCTATTTATAAAGCTATACCTGGTCATACCCTGGAAGTCAGGCACTTAACTAAGCAAGAATTAGCTTGGCTGGAAACACTAGTTTTGTAGTTTTGTAGATGTTTGCAAAATAAGGGGTTTATTAAGACTTCCATTTAAAGATTGGAACAGTAACTATCACCCTTAAAAAAGATTAATAACTTCTTGAACTGACACCTTCCCATCAGTGTCTGTTTTTTCCTCTAAGTAAACATAATTTTTTATGCACATATACATATACACAGATACAGCCGTGCAGTTAAAGGCAAAAAGTAATTTAACAGCAAAAAATTGGAACCCCGGTAAAAATAATTAAGGCTTAAATGGCGCACTGGGATTTGCATTCTACATACTGTCTGGGTATTAAAGGGGATCAATTAAGAAATGAAGCTTCTGCGAGGTGTCACACACTGGTCTAAAAAACTTTCTTAAATGAACATATTCAATTTTCCACTCACATGGGGTTTAGTTATTTTGATGATTCAGTTATTTTTTAAAAAGAACATAGTTAAAAAAAAAAAAAACAACAAACAAATAAAAAGCCATCCCAAAGAGAGACAAGATGATGCGCACCGCTACCAAGAACAACTTAGTTCGTTGTAGGTTCTGTACCACCATGTAAATTGTCATTTGGTTCCTAGTACTCCATTTCTTTCAGCAGCTAGTCAAATGCAACCAAAACCATACCTTAACAGTTTCAAAGTGAGTAATTCATTTTACCTGGATTATTGTACTCAGAAAGCATTAATGTACTCCTGCTTCTGGCTAAAGATGACTGTGTGGGAGTCAGCAGTCGAGAAACAATAAAGTTTTCCATTGGACTAAGATGCATGCGGTGAGCTGAAGGATGGGAGCAAATAAAATTTTAAATGCAAACAAATAATGTTACATTAAAACAACAGAAAAAAGATGAAATGGTCAAATGAAATTAAAAAAATAAAATCTTGAAGTATTTAAGAGTTGACATATTTAAAGGTAACTTTCATTCCCTCTGAAAAAAACCCATTTCTAGTTTCTCCATCACTTTATTTTCCCATCTGTACAATAAATATAGTAACGTTAAGACCATGTTGCATTTTGCTTTTACACAGAGGTTCCAATCTGCAAAATGGTTGCTTTCATGACTCAGCATGAAAAAGGTTTCTCTTCTTCCCCAGTAGAAAAGGTGAAACGTTTGGTGTAACAGCGCAGCTACTCACTAATGTGCCAACCATTCTGTGACTGCATCTAAAATTTGCAGTCTCATCGAATTATGTAAGTCTTATTTATACAATAGGCCTGCATTCCTTACTCCTCCATAAATGTGTCAAACATATAAGACATATTCTAGATGCTCCTGGTACATGCATATGTATATAGCCATCTATCGTAATAACCTCAGAGCTACTGATGAGTTTTCATTAAGCAATTTAGAAATGAAAGTACCTTTTCATTTTAGAAACAATCTCCATTGGCCCTTCTTTCACCTAACATGCTTTTTTTTTTCCTCATTAGTATTTTGTTTGTTGGTTGTTTTGATTGTTTTTCTTTTAAAAGATGAGGGAGGAAGTGAGGTTAAAAACAAAAAAGAAACCCACAAAAGAAATGAAAAAAAATCTAGAGTTCACAGTGGGGTAAACCCTTCAGTCTCTCTGTAGTTTTCAGCAAGCACTAATCCCACAAGATGATCATCTTTTGTGGAACCTCTCATGGATCAGATTTTCAAATCAAATCAGAGGCCTCTACAAGTCTGGTCACCAGACTGAAGTCTCCCAGGTGGCTCACTGGACATACTTCTGCCCATGGTACATTCCCTGTCTATTGCTGAGCCACATTCTTGGTTTGCTTGTTTTTTCCTTATTTGGCTAAAAGATCACAGTTATAGGAAAATGATGCAGTCACAGCGTGTGCTTACAACCCTGTTTTGCTGGAGTATCAAAAATTGAAAAAGAATCAGTTAAAAAGACTACAGTATTTGTTGCTGGATCAGGATCTCCAGCATGGCAGCACAGCCCTGGGACAGGCTGCAGAACTATTTTATTGTATTAACTTATAACCCCTCAAATATTCAGACATAAGAGTTACATAGCTACATGGACAGTAAGAAGTGCTTTAAGCAGAAGGAGAGTTTATGCTGGTAGGAGATCAGCATATTCACTTGCCTCTGTCAGGGGAATGGGTTATGGCCGCTGTGGAGGATGAGAGGCGCTTACTGATTGGCGATTCCATTTGCTTTGGCAGATTCATTGTAGAAGCTGAAAGTTTGTCACATGCTGCAGAGAGACGCATTGAAGATATTTGTATTCACATCACAGTATTGATAAATGCTCCAAATTAACCTCGCACTTGTACTTGTGGCCCTTGCCCCGATCATAGCACTGAATGAAGCATGAGATAAGCTCCTCCTGACTGCTGGAGGATCAGCATTTTACAAAATGTAGGCTGGGATGCAACTTTTCTGCTTGTGAATTTCACATTCCAGTTTTACAACAGCTTATCTTTTATCCTCCCACAGGCAAATAACTATATATTGGATCTGAACAAGTGAAGCCATTCTGGTACAATATATTAAATACCAGCACAAGCAGAAAGTTACTTACAGAAAACAAACTGCACACATGACAACTCTGAACTCCTTGTCTCCATTCCCCTTCCCCTCTACTTTCAGTCTAGAAGAGCTGTGATGGACCTCAGGTATTACTCTAATATAAAAATGAGATAACCAACATTTGTGTGTTTGCACAGTTAGAACACACTGATTTAATGACTGATGTGGCACCAGCCATTTGGCTTTATCTCTTCGTGCTGGTACTACCCCAAGGGCTTTAACTGTTTGACAAAGTCTGTCCAACACAATACCTATTTCCTACCTTAGCATTCAACTGCTAACGTTCAACTAAACAACAGAAAATTGTAATTCAAGTATTACTACAGTGTACTAGTATATGACGATCACTGCATGATACTCAGAAGCTAAAAGCATAGCTGCTGTGTCCCTTAAATCTGAATCTTACTTCTTTTGAAAACAAAAATATTTTCAGCTAGACACATACATGTGGCCCTAATTCTGAAGTGCCTAAATTACTGCACTGCTTATTACATCCATCGAAACGGTGCCCCAGTGGGGTCTGCAAGATTTGCCTCCACCTCAGAAACAATGCAATTCTCTAAGTTAGCTTTTTCAAAAAAGCTGGTACAATGCTGGTGTGCTGCAACACATCAGCTGCACATCCAAATCTCTTTCTACATGAGCACAATTAGGACAAAAATTTGAATCTGTTTGTGCAGATATAATAGTTCTGAGAGATCACGGGCAGAACAACATCTACTGTGCATTCTTCAGGAGTAGTAGCCAAGCCACACTCCTCCTTTGAGGGGAGAGATGGAACCTAGTTCTTAAACGCACAGCTAAGTACATTCACAATCAAAATCAGAAATCCCATATGCAAGCCATACTTCATTTTGGAGGACTCATCTACCTCAAAGTCTTTGGGAGTTAAAAAACCAAACCAAACAAAAAAACCCCCACAATCAAATCAAACCAAAGAACTGAACAATATAAAAGAAGAAAAACCACCATGACTGCTTAAACAAAGTCAACTGTTTGAATTTGTTACAAATATCAGCTTGGCCAAAATCTGCTTCAGGGAGACTGAAAACACAGCATGGCTGTTTAGAAACTTGCTTGTTCTTAACATACTGCAGAAAAAAAAAAGCCCTTGAGATGGAAAAGGAAGACTGTTGTGATGAAACATCATTTGGGTAACACGTTTTCTCTTACTGTGCTACTGATTTTTTTTTTCCCCAACAGCACCTGCACCTGTGCATGTCCATTAGAACTGTCAAATAGATGTGTAGTTATATTTACACACACACAAAAACACAGAGCACCCACAGAATTAACAGGAATGAAAATCTGAGCAGTAGAAGTTTGCAGCTAATGAGAAAACCATGAAATGCCTCTACAGTGCCGGAACATGAGGCATGCAGTACTCCACTATGGCAAAATTAAAAGGAAATTAAAAAGACATTTGGTCTACAACAGTGAGGATAATGCCTTAGAGTAGCGGACTGAAATAATAAGAAAACAGTGGTTAGGAAGGACAAGATCAGTGGATGGATTACAGTGATTAGAACAGTTATAAACAAGACACGATGGCATTGAGATTCTCTGAAATACCATTGAGGGAATCAGCAGGAGCAGTAGAGGTCACAGGGTCTGGAGGAAGGGTGCTGGCAGCTAAACCTAGAACAGGGGGTGGGGTATTTTCTGATTCACCTACACAGCAGAGAAATCAGAGCAAAAAGAGGTGAAAGAAATTATTGAATAAATTGGGGGAGCTGGAATTAAGCATAAACTGCATCACAAAGACAGACTGGTTTCCTTCTCAAAGTATAAAAGACTTGTTTTATTACCATATAAAATTTCCTGGCTTTTTTGATGCCATACTGTGAAAACTATGATGTGAAACTGAGTTTTCCATTTAAGTATATTTACACACCATTTAAATACATGTCATATTTCATCATTACCTAAATATGTAAATTTTTCCCCATAACATCAGTTTATTCAAACATGACAAATTTAAATAGACTATATGATTTAAACAAAAAGACATGCATCTTTTTGAAATACAAAAGCAGCACATGACTGATTATGTAGTAAAAAGAATTTGTTTGGAAGCCAAATCAAAAAGAGCAGCAACAAAAAGTATGTGGGGGAAAAACACCAAACTATTTTAAACTGCACATGCTGCACAGCTATCTAGGATTTCCTGTCAGGCTTTTAAAAGTACCAAACAAAAAGAAGATCATCTTTTGCAAGGCTCAGACAACACTCAGTCCTTTGGTGAATATTATATTTGCTAACTGGGTGTGTGGGAAGACAATGCGGGAGAAGGGAATAAGGGAGAGAGCATAAATTTTAATTGTAGCATTTAGCATCCTCCAAAACGAACAGCATTCCTAAAGTTAGGAGTGACCTTTTTCCCCAGAAAGTATTAGGGAGAGAAAACCTTTACAAGCAATTACAAAGCATTTATTCATGCCCCAGGGCAGTAGCCCTTACAGTACCACCCTAAATATAAAATGCATCATCTTTACTATCTCCATAACCTCATGCATTTTGCACTTCAAGATCTGCAATGCAGGCAGCCTGTTTCACTTACCATCTCTCCCTCCTGAGCCTGCAGCCAGTGCTCCTCCCCACGACCATCGCTTCTGCTTCTGTTCCAGTTGCTGGCTGCGTTCAAGGGATCGACGCATCATGGCTTCTAAACGTTCCTGGTTATATTGGTGCAAAACCAGAAACCAAATCTGAATCAGTTCTTTGGGAGCTTATTTTCCCCCTCCGCCTGAAACCATACTAAAAATACACAGTTCCCCTGTTGCTCCACACATGATGATTACAGAAACTTGCTTGCAGTATAAGAAAAAGGACTTGAATAAAGAAGGTACCAGCATGCTACCTACCTCCAGATATGTGTATCCTTTGTCTGCAAGCCACTGAGGTCACTACAGAGGCCTAAGTAAATAACACAGGTTGCATCACTGCCTAGCATCTGCTCCTGCTGGTGAGGCTGCTGCTGTGCTCCAGACTTAATTTGTATAAGAATAATGCTCGACAAGCATTAACTCTTTCTTGTCTATGCAGACCTCAGGAATTTTTGCCAATCCCTTCCTGAGCACAGCTAAATTGCTGCAACGCCAGTGGCTCCTCCTAGCCAAGCAGATAAATGATCACTTCAAACCCAAAGTAGGTTACTTTGCAAGGATGCCCAATTTATTTATTTATTTATTTTACCAAAAAGCTCCTTTCTTCCACTACATTCTTTACAGTCAAGGCATGTAAGAGCTTCCAATTTATTTCATTCTCCCCTAGTGTATTTATTCATACATGCCCAGCTTGTGATGTTCCAAATTTACTTTTTTTCCTGCTCCACACCCATGGCTTGATGAGGTAGGATTTTCAGATGGGGAAGAAGATGATCTCTTTCCCTCCCCAAATCTTACTTTTAACTACCTTTAACTTACAGCTACACAGTTGCCTTACTCCCTTCCCTTCTCCACTACCTCCTAACTCTCACTCAAAGACCTCCATGCAATTTTTGTTCCTGCTTCCTCTGCTAGTTTCTCAGTGTTGTTTTTTTTTTTTTTTTTTTGCTGTGGTGCTACTCTCTGCACCTTTTTCTTCTTTCAAAGCTGATAAAACCTGGCTCTCCCCTACCCACCAGCCTATTCCTTTCCTCCTCTCAGCACCTCATTCACATCTGGCAATCTCTTCACCTTCACATTTCAGCAGCCCTACCCCTACCATTAAAGATGAGTCTATTCTTGCTGCCTCTCACTCCTGCCCAATGATTTGTAACCCTTCAATACTATTAGTATTTTTGATCCCATACTTACTATTTTTGCTACCTCTTTCTGGTCTAGTATAAAACTCCTACTCTATCCACTTGAAACTGTTGATCCGGCAGGTTTCTATGACTTTATCATATACCCTTCAATTTTTATCAATCCCCTGCTCTGTTTCCAACATCTTTTGGCAGCTCAGATCAACTGTGTTGAAAACCTCTCCTGCATCTCTTGGCCAGATTGCTTTCTCTCACCAATTCATGACTTTGGCCCAGGTTTACTATTCTCTTTCCCTGAGATGTCTTACCTCAGCCTTTGGTCAAGCATGTCTCATTCAGTCTCTATACTGATGTTGAACCTGATGTCTCTAATGGAGCAACTTCAGCAGATCAGACCCTAACATCAGGCACACCCAGTAACTACCATGGCTGGCACTTCTACGCATGTACCTGTAAAATATGTGTTACCTTCCTGGGGCTCTAGCTATGGTCAATGGCTTCTCTCCAACACCAGATGCCCTCTCATCATCTTCTGATTATCTGCAATGTATTTTTGTCTTTTCAACAACTTTGAAGAATCTCTTCTACTTCTGTGATTATCAGTAATTTGTTTCTAGCCTCATTTTTTCTACCTCATCCAACCCTGCTACCATTTATCCGTCCATTTCAACAGCAAGCCTCTACCTTTTGTCTTGCAGCTCTCTTTTCTTAATTTTACTACAAATAACTTGTACCACAAATAATTCCATTATACTACTGTCTACAGAAAGCACGAAAAAAAAGCAATTCTCGCATACCCTTTCTATCATTCTCAGCTTTCCTGTCCTTGTTACCTTTGAGCCAGGTGACCCAACCTGCTATTACAATTTCTGCTGCCATCTCCAGAAAGAAGACCTTGCAATCATGTGTTGTGAACTCTCACTTTAGTTTTGCCTCCCTTCTATGCCTTTAGCTCATGTTCTACCAGGTAACACCACTAAAGGACCACTTGAAAGCAGACAGCTGCTTCCCATCCTCACTCCCCTTTTCCCCCCACCCCCTTCTGTCTGGTCAGTGCCATCAGTATCCAGGCACATAGATGCACACTCTGCTTCTTTCATCCTCCTTTTTCTCCCTACAGAGCAAATGCATGAAGGAGCACAAAGCACAAGCACAGCCTCTTCTGCAAAAGCACAGAAACCCCCCCCAGTTTTGAACACTCTATCACTTCTGTCCATGCCTTGGGTATGACAAGAAAGCAGTCTTCCAGTCTCTGGAATCTGAAGTCACTCCCCTCTGCTTTAGTTTGCCACAGTCTTTCTTCTTTTTCTGCTTGAGAATGCAATTTTCACATTTAAAACCTGTATGTGCTGGCTTTTCACTTTTAAATTCCCACCTCCCAACATCAATGTAATTCTGAGTGAGACTTTTTTCTGTACTCAACTCTTTCCAAACCTCAACTATTTCATCGCCAGTTTTTCTCTGCAGACTGCTTCTTTTCACCACTTTCTTCTACTATGCATCTTGCCCCAATATACATTTCTACCCACACTCTTTGCAAAGGAAAAATCACCCTCTCATTTCTCTCATTAAAATACACACTTATACAGAATCTTTCTTTCCATATCTATATGAATATCATCATACATTAATAAAAAAAACCACGATGAAAGCAGTCAGGTTTCAACTATCCAGGCGAGTTACATTTGAGTTGTTTTTTTCCTAATGCTGCTTGCAGCAAGGACCAGCAATATTCTGTAGTTTGCAAACCACAGAATACATTTATACCACCTACAATGAAAGTGCTGTTTTAAGAATAAAATGCACAATGAAATAGATTAAGGAAATGAAATTATTTTTCATACATATTTGAAAGCCCATGCTACCTATAATCTGAGGTTGAAATCTTCAATTACATGATGTGGAGAGGATCATTCATTTTCATTTGCAAAGAGCCTTTCATTAAAGCACTACAGGACATAATTATTAAACCCTGCAGATATGGCTGAGATAAAGAATAATATAAAGGCCATCTTTTACAAAGAAAGGATAGCTATTTAAAAGACATTTTAAGTTAGCACAAAACTAAAAAGCCAAAGAAAACAATAAGACACATGGAAACACAGCATAAACAACTCACACATGAATAATTAGGTCCGTGATGAAAATTGAACACCACAAAGGATTCCTTCATCAGCAAACCCTTCCTATGTTATAAACTAAGTACTTTCTTAAAAGCATAACAAACAATGCATGTGATCCTCATTTGGGAACGTTGACAGATATAGAGAGAACAAATAATCGCTACACTAAACAGGAAGCTTCTGCAAAAAGCTTTGCACATAGGTTAAATTAAAAATCAGTTAAATCATAGAGAGCCACCTACTGCTGGTATCTAAAATATACAGGTTACTTTCCAAAATCCATAGTTACTCATCCAGGTTTTCCTCAGACTAAGCAACAGAGCAAAAATTCGCACTGTCTGAACTAAAACTAAGGAAACAACAATGAACCACCCCCCAACCAACCCAAAACCCAACAGTGAAGATACCAGTAATTTGACTGAAGTACTTTCCTTTTTTCTACGTAAAACATAATGCAGGTGTGAAAACAAGCCAAAAATAAATTTTACAAGTGCTATAACTTAAAATAATTTGTGCAAACAATTATAATCCGATCTACCTTATACCTTAAATAAAAACATCCTTTCCTCTTCACTTTAGATATTCATCAGCACTGTGTGCAAGTAGCTCACTTTTGGCTAATACTATCCATTGGCTCTTCCATGTAGCAGCAAAAGAGCTCCGCTATGTTCTATTTAAAGAACACATTGAAAAGCAAGATAGAATTTTAAATTTAACTACCCTCCTGAATAGAATTTCTGCTCTCAACCAATTACAGGTGTGCATTAAGCATGTGTGCCAGTAACAACATAGGACAATGAAGGCTCTACATAAAGGCATGTGGGGAGCTGCAGCAGCAAGTAATGGTGGGGGAGCAGAGGACCATCAGTGCTGTAATGAGGACTAAAGTCTTCTCCTCACATCCACTGCACAGTAAATTGAGAAACCTCTTGCACAGAAATCTCAGTTCCTAGCAAAATTTTGGGGCAACTGAATTCCACTCAGTATATGAGTTGCCAAAATAGGTTTGGAAAGCAGTTACTAGTTCCATATATTATAATTCAATGTTAATTACCTTTAGAATCATAGTAAGTAATTAATGCTATAACACCTTGGGAGTTCTTAACTCTCTTGCGTTTAAGTGCATACTCTTTACAAATGCAACAAACAGTGCATGTGCACCAAAACAATCTTTCCAAGAAGCAAGTGTACTGGCTTACTGGCCAGAGCACCACTACTCCCCCT
>JANRGW010035643.1:0-28955 GCA_024733675.1 Psilopsiagon aymara
CCACAAGTGAAAAACACAGTGCTGCACCAGCTACCAAGAAGGGGGAAAATGACTGCTACTGCTGAACCCATGACAATGACTAAGTATCTTATTCCTCTGTTTCTTTGGTAAGAGTGTTGTCTGACTTGTAACTGTGAAGTTCAGCATTCTTCTCTAGTTTCTGTTCACAAAATTGGAAGACAAACCCTGCTGCTCTGAGTAGGTCATAGCCGAAGAGTACTTCCTAGATAAGGAGAAATCCTCTTTGAACAAAGGAATGTGATGAGTCAGTTTTTGATAAAGCAGAATTATATAGGTGACTCAGCGTTTCATTGTAAAAGATCTCGTACCTGCTGGAACATGAATCTGCTGTCTGTGTAGGTTTTCCAGCATTGATTAGAAATCCAGTGATATAAGGAATTTCCATGCAAACTGGCAGAGTTGGTTAGGGTTACCTAACTTCTTAGAAGTAACCCTTCAAGTTCACTTCACACAGCTGCTCATTTGATGTGTTTCTTAGTTAAAGGATTACCAAGGTAGAAGCTAATTAATAGTGGCAGCTTTTGTGCCAGTAAAAGAATGGAGAGACATGAAAAGTCTCAGTCAAACCCAACAGTAATGTAAGTTGCTGAAATACTAGTGTGAGGTTATGTATATATGCTTGTATGTACAAAAAGGTTACTGTGCCCTGGAAATTGCTTCAGATGGGTAGTTCATGCAGAATGAAGAGCCAGTTATCTCCAGCCGCTTCCAAGTGTGGAGCACAGCGAGGCTCAGAGACGAACTTTCAGAAGGCAGTCAAAACATGAGAGCTTCTTGTCTTTGCCAAGGTCTGCTAACAGAACTGCTGGCCTCCTTATGAGTCTTCTTTTCTCCCCTATCTTTCTGATAGGCAGGCCAGGTAAAAAAATAAGAAAATACAGGGTACCCACAATGGTTGCAAAATTCCTCAAGATTCCTGCACGTTTCCTTATTTTTATTTTCTTTTTCTTACGGGGCATGGAGGAAGGCTTACATAGCCAGATAGCCAGAAATTTGCTCACTGTGAGTTAGCATTTTCTTAACATGAGCCTTCCAAAGTGTGGGTGACAGTTTCTAGCCTCCGAACTCAATACTGCTATTTTTATTTACAGATTTTTCTCACTGTTGTTAGGTGATAGTTTTGTTGTACTTGAGATGTAGCTGTAACATGGAGTTTTAGTGGGAGCTCTTCTCTGTGAATGATTAAAAAAGCCCTACCAGGGTAGATTTACTCACTTGCTGCTAATAAAGTGTGAAAATTCCTCCTCTGTGCAATATTCTCCATCATGTGTTCCGTATTTTCAGTAGCAGAATTACCATTGAAAGATACAGAGAAAAAGGTGGTTCTTGTGCTTGATTTATTATTATTTTCATTTTAATCTATTCGGACAGTGGTTCCAATGCGGACCATTTTCTGAGAGAAATACAGTTTATGAATGGATAAAGAATTTAGAGAATTAGACTGACATGCAGCTGTTCAATGAGATGCCGAACTCATGCAGGGAGATTTAATAATGTACTTCTTTTTTTTGTGTATTAGAAATGTATTTATTTACACTGGTAGTGGCTTGACTTCTCTTCCTCTTTCTTCACAGCCCTTTCTCTGCTATCTCTTACTTACTTTTCCAATTTTGTTCATTGTAGTTGGTGGAAACGTGGATTGGAAGCAGATAGCAAGTATTCAGGAATCCATTGGTGAAACTAGCTCCCAAAGTGTTGTCGTTGCTGTAGACAGGTATTGTATTAAATTTGCTGTTGCCACCTCAAGCTTTTTAAGCAATATTTCAGTACCCTATACTAACAATAGGACCTTATTGGTTTACCCTTAGATGAAAAAAAATATATAAATATTACAATATTAAAGTGCATTTTGGTTTTGAGGGTTTTTTCCTTTTTTGCAGAGCCAGAAGTATTTTTGCAGGAAAGAACAGAACAAAGATTAGGCAACAAGCCTTTTCACTGATCTAAAATTATTAGACTGAATATAGGCAGCAAGAATCAATGTCAGTTCAATGAAAGTTGCCTTGCAGTAACTCACATCAAGTGAACTGAATGCTTAATGTCAAACACATAACAGCTCTTTAGATTTGCAGTATTTCTCCCGTCTTCATAATGTGAAGTGTTTCAAGTGTTTGTCATGATAAACGGGAATCGATCACTGGGGAAGTTAGACTTCTGTATTCGGAGCAAGGATGAATAGTCTATAAACTACTGACATTATTCATCAGTCACTGTCAGAGAGGGGATAGTATTAGAATCAGTGCTCTCCTCCCAGTCTTCCCACCTGCTTACGGAAGTTATTTTTAAACATTAAAAATGATTTAAATATTTCTGATTCTAGTTTCAAAGCTCAGTATTTTTCCACAATTAGTAATTATTTTTAACACATATAAGTATTTCATGGTGTCTAGATACGGTTTCCAAAAACCTTGAGTTCATGTTTAATAGATTCTTCTGTAAGAAAGTGTAACAGTGTCTTAAACTGCCCTTTACAGAATATTTACGGGATCTACAAGGTTGGATGGAAATGCTATTGGTAGGTTTTATCTTTCCCCCCTTCCCCATAAACTTCAAAGCAGCTTTGTCTTAAACCCTGTGAAAATAATGCATCTGAATCTGTGGTTATTTAACAGTGGATTTCGTTCGCTGGCTTTGTGCTGTTTCTATGGATGAACTGCTGTCTGCTACCCACCCTCGAATGTTTAGTCTGCAGAAGATAGTAGAGATTTCTTACTACAACATGGGCCGGATAAGGCTACAGTGGTCTAGAATCTGGGAAGTTATTGGAGATCATTTTAATAAGGTATTCCTGTTAATAATTATACTGCATACTCCTCAAATTATTGATACAAATAAATTGTATTTAAAGCTTTTTTGGAAAAGCATGTGCTTATCTGAATTACACTGGTTTTTACTTCCTTCTGTATAAGTAGCTTAGCGTTATTTATTGTGACCTAGGTCTGGAACTGTCTGCCTTTATTTATACCTTCTAATTTTTAGGGATGTCTTACAAGGCTTGGGATACAAAGTTGTTTTCTGTTCAAGTTTAAATTGACTGTTTATCAGGTGAATGTTTGGCGTGCATTTTTAATATGGCTTGTTGAAGTCTTTCTAGGCAGTTTGCTTATTTTTAGAAAGTTTTAAATGCTAGGATAGATAATGTAGAAAATAGCTTGAATTGGTTAGGGATTATTGAATTGCATTAGCAGTGCAGTTTGTGGAACTGGCTACTGTTTAATTTTGTTAATTTTCCAGTACTGCTTGTTTTTCCCTTATCAAATGTGAGGGCAGCTTGGGCAGAATCCATTTTTGATGCAAGCTTACTATGCATTTCTACTCTGCGTTATCAGGTTGGCTGCAATCCCAATGAAGATGTGGCTATTTTTGCAGTGGACTCATTAAGGCAGCTATCAATGAAGTTCTTAGAAAAAGGAGAACTTGCTAATTTCCGATTCCAGAAGGACTTTCTAAGACCATTTGAACATATCATGAAGAGAAACAGGTAATAACATACAATTAACTAAATCACCTGGCATCATAAACACCAACTTCTGCAATTAATGTTTCACATTGCTTTTGTAAAATCAGTTGCTGGGTAATTTTACTATTCTAATTGATGATGTAATTTAGTTTAAACAATTATTGGTTATTATCTTCATTTAGGTCTCCTACTATTCGAGACATGGTTGTACGCTGTATTGCACAGATGGTAAATTCCCAGGCTGCTAACATTCGTTCTGGCTGGAAAAACATTTTTTCAGTATTTCATCTGGCAGCCTCAGATCAGGATGAAAGTATAGTGGAACTTGCATTCCAGACTACAGGACACATTGTCAGTGAGTATTGACCATATTCAGACATCATGAAAGTATGTGACTCCAGCATCTGAGAAGCTTTGTTTATCTTTGGCTCAACACCCTGCAGAGTAAAGCCCACTTCGTGCTGTAGAACCAATGCTATACGCTTTTGACCAGTCCTCTGGGAAAATACTTAGGAAATTAATTCAATAAGATTATAGTTCTTTGTCTTCCTTTATGCCTTTCAAAAAAAAAAAAAGCTTATCTGTCTACAGCATTCTGAGGTAAAACAAGTCAAACCTTAGATAATTTTATGTAATAGTCACTGTAGTCCTTTTACGATGATGTGGTTTGCTTATCTTTTTTCTTGTTTCTGAGTTGTGCTTGTCTATGTCCTATTTAGGAAAAAGGGCTGAGCAAGGTGCACTGTGATGATTCTTTTTAATTCTGGTTTTAATTCAGATCTCAGGCTTTAAGTGCCATAAAGGATCTCTTTTTTTCTGTCTCAACCTCTTCAACTTCCTAAAACTTTTTCAGCATTGATGAAGAATGGTTTTGGGTGGGTTTTTTTTCCTCAAAAGTGACATGTAAAGTAAAGGCAACAGGACCATATTGCTGAAGGAAGTCTTTTTGTAGATGTCTCTCTCTGCTCTAGGTAGCCCTCTTAAGCTCTGATCGTACAGACTATTAAGCAGTCAGCCTATTGCTCTGTCCTTGCTTAACTGTTGAATTTCCTTCATTTAGATTAAATGCTCCCTTGTTTTATTTTAGATACTTACTGTCAAAACAGAATGCCCTCTAGGTGATTTTATGGTTGAGTGTTCATTTCTTAGTTTTTATTACTACTCGTGCATTTGACAACACCAATCAATGAACCAGTCTCTCATGACTTCTGTTACAATCAGTTCGTATTAGAGTTAATAGATTTTAAAGCATGACATTTTTTTTCTTCTGTTCACGCTTTTTTCCTAGCAATTGTGTTTGAGAAACACTTCCCAGCAACCATAGATTCTTTCCAGGATGCAGTGAAGTGCTTGTCTGAATTTGCCTGCAATGCAGCATTTCCAGATACTAGTATGGAAGCGATCCGCCTCATTCGCCACTGTGCAAAATACGTATCTGACAGACCTCAGGTATTGTCTGTATTAAATAAATTAAAAGTGCTTTAATCAATAGTGCTTTTGCAAAGAACAAAATACTCATGCTAGTCTTACTGGCTTCCCTTCAAGTTTCAGAGATCAATGAGAAATGTGCTTTATTCAGAAGCAGTAGGAGTATAAAATGCCACAGGGTTTGAAAGTATCAGGCTTTTTAGCTTTGTTTTTCTTTAATCTCTCCCCCCATCTCCATCCACCCAGTTCAGCAGTGGTTAGCTTTCCTGAGAGCTGCTGGAACTCAGAGTATGTCAGGATGTGCTCTTTACGGAGAAATGTTGTGAAGAATGGATAATGGCATAAGCAAAAATGCATTATATCCTCAAAATGTTGTGGCAGATCCTCACTTTCAGTGCTGTTTCTATAAAAAGAGAGTAAGAGACTCACACTGAAGTGCGGGCAAAAACTGATACTTGAATGTCTCATCTTGTTTATTTTTTTAGTTTATTTTTCCATCATATACTAAGCATTAGTTTGAAAGCACTTGACCTTCTCAGTATTATTATTTTGATTGCCAGCTCATCTGAGGTATCAGGGTGTATACTAATATAGCAGGGATTGTGATTTACAGTCCAAATGGTGTTCTGTTTTGAAAAATCTAACTCTTATGACTCTGTGTAACCCCATCTTTTCTTCTAAAGGCATTCAAGGAATACACAAGTGATGATATGAATGTAGCTCCCGAAGACAGAGTGTGGGTGCGAGGGTGGTTCCCAATCCTGTTTGAGTTGTCATGTATCATCAATAGATGCAAATTAGATGTAAGAACCAGGTAACAATCAGTGTTTGTAATTCAAATTTTAAAAGGCTTACTTCGCACTTTTAAAATTGAAACAGCTCTCTTAGTAAAGTAAACACAGCTATCGTAGAATGACTTAGATATTTTAATTCAGGTGATACCACTGTGGGAACACCAAACTTTCTATAAACAGACTTTTTAAAAACACCTTTTAAATAGATGCTGGAATGTAAAAAGTCTGTGTTCTTTACATATGAAATCATTCTCTTCCGTTATACTGAATAATGAAGTTATGTGATTGCGATGGCATTATGTTAAATAGATAATTATTTCACTTCCTTAAAGTTAAACATTCAAATAACTCCTGTTTAGGATGAATAGCCATGAACTATTTAAATAGTTCATTTGAAATTAAATTAACACTTAAGTAATGCCTGTTTCGTGTTTATTATAGAATCTATATAGTATTTGAAACAGCTCATCTGAATTTACAATCAGTTCATGCATTGAACACAATGAAATGTGAAAGACAACTTTCAACTTTCCTAACATGTAACAAACAGCATTATTTTAATATTGAAGGTCAACTCTAAATGCAGTTTATAGTCCATATGTGTTAAATTTTTAGATTTGGACATACTTGATCTAGAGCATGTCTTTTTGTACCTCTTAGTACATGTTGTTCTTTCTTCATTTCAGGGGCTTAACAGTAATGTTTGAAATAATGAAGACATATGGCCATACTTATGAGAAACACTGGTGGCAAGATTTGTTTCGGATTGTCTTCAGGATATTTGACAACATGAAGCTGCCAGAACAGCAGACTGAGGTGAAAAAAAGTGGGATCTCTACTTATATAGATGAGGTCTATATTTACTGTAGAACACCTGATTAGTAATATAGCTTATCAGGTAATATAAAGCAAACCTCAAAACTGGCATAGTTGACCTGTGCTTCTAGTGAATTTACTTTGTTTTATTAGCATTCTGTCAGAGGTATTGTCGCTTCTCTCATTTTTTTAAACCATGTATGTAGAAGCCCTAGTAGTTTATACTACGAACAAGAGCAGACTATCATAAAATGCAACAGATCCAGGGGTTGTAATAACTGCAGCTTTTACAAATGATGTCTGGAATCAGAGTACACATCAGTTCATGATCAGAAGAAATAAGACCTGCTAGTTCAAAACTTTTTGATGACTAGAGAAATAAAAAAAGCACAACCAGCCAACCAAAAAAGCCTACCTGAAACAGCACTACGTTTCACTACATCCTTTCAATCAGCCAAACAGGTTTTGACCTGTCAAACCAGGACCAGGTACTGTCCTGACAAGGAAGTGAAACACAAATGTCTTTAATGTGAATTATGCATAAATTATTAACATTAGAAGTCTGATCAAAACTGTCAGCTGTTTGGGAGTCTCTGACTATTCCTTGGCAAAGTTTTATGTTAAACAAAGTTGTAACTTTTTTTTCTTTTCCCTCCTAGAAAGCTGAATGGATGACAACTACTTGCAACCATGCACTTTATGCAATATGTGATGTATTCACACAGTATTTGGAAGTACTTAGTGATGTTCTTTTGGATGATATATTTGCACAGCTGTACTGGTGTGTGCAGCAAGGTAGGACTGTACTAAATTATGCTAAACAATGTTAATGTTTTACTGTGTTGGATGTGAATAAACAAATGCACTATTTATTCTTTCAGACAATGAGCAACTGGCGCGGTCTGGTACGAACTGTTTGGAGAATGTTGTCATCCTAAATGGTGAAAAGTTTACCTTAGAAATCTGGGATAAAACTTGTACTTGCATGCTGGATATTTTCAAAACTACAATCCCTCATGCGTAAGATGATTGTTAATATTTATACTTTGTAAAATAGTTTAGCTAGATGACTTTCTGATTTCAAACCGTTAGATATCTAATAGCTGGGGTGAACAAAATGCTGTTATGTAAGAGAAGTGTTCTTGGAGTGTAATGATAAATTACGTGCTAGATATACTACTTTTGCATTGTAAATGATAGAACTGTTAAAAACTAGAATTACCATTTGGAGTAAGGGGTTAAAAAAACAAACCCTAAAACTGTAACTTGATGCAGTTTTTAAAAGGTAGATTTTTTGAGAAGTACTACCTGATTTTTTCGTCATTTTCTTTTCATACTAGAAGTGTGCTATTGATAGGTAGATTTGATAGGAAGCTTTTTCCACAACATACTAAAATACTGCAACAATCCAAGGGATTTGAACCTCTGTGGATGGTAGTTAACTTCCATCGTAGATTTCTATGAATCATGTCTTTTTAATGAAAATTATCTGGTGTATTTGGTAACTTTTTCCCTTCATGTTATAATTCCGTATTAAATTTCTTGGAACAAGGCCTGTACTGTTATAGGTATTATGTTATACAGATACATCATAGAGCAGAATAACAAGAGATCACACTCAGCATTTTAACAAAGATGAGGGTTTTTTTCCCCTGTCCTAGCAATACTGAGGTGAAACACCACTACTTTTCAATTTTGAAATGTTGAACTGTTGTATTATCACTTGTCCTCTGTTTATCAGCTAGTTCATAACAATTGCTTCTGGGTATTAACTAGTTGAGGCCTTAAGAAAACTGAAACAGAAAGGAACCTTCTGCACATCAGTCTTTCCTTAATTCAGAGTTACGTATCAGATAGCACTGTAAGAGAGCTTCATTCATGCTTTAAAGATGAGTTAATCCATCTGTCACTACCTCACCCACTTTTCTGTGTGAGTAGATATGAATTAGTTACATCCAAACAGTAGTACTAAAATAAACCTGAAACATCTGGGAATTAGCAAGATAATTTTTTTGCATTTTGGTAACTGCCAAAAATAGAATTTGAAACCAAGTTTCTGGATTTCAAAGTCCAAAAGAATTAGCCCTAACTTACTATGTCCTATACCTGGAAAGATTTTGAATTGAATACTCACTAGCAGAACATTTGCTTTGATTTCCACATATGATCAAAATCTAGGTTTGTGGTTATTCTTATGGATGAATATTAGAAATCCTTCTAGAGCAGCATTTTGAACATCTTACTCTTTAGAAACATTCAAAATACTGTTGTTGCGTTTAGCTATATCTGCTTTGAAATATATGCATTATTTGTTCCCTTTGACGCTTATGGCACGTCTGCTTTTCAAATGGGTTATTTTTCCTAGGAGGGTATCTAACTCCTTCCATAGATTTCCATTCTTTACTTCTCATCTCCTTTTTCAATCTCTCTGTGCCGCCTTTGAGAACTTCTTTATATTATTCCTTTTTATATTTCTGGGTAGGGGGGAGTTCCCAACTTTTGCAGGGTAAAGTAAATTTTACTTGGATTTTACACATGCGTGATCCCTTGAACATACATAATCAGTCTCCTTTCCTATGGGGAAAGCATGCCTGCTCTCTTCCAAATAATTTTTGGGTGACACTAAAGTGCTCAAAACAGTCTTAGTTTGGATGAAAGCTGAAGCTTTTTAAGTGGGTAAGATAAACATTATGATAGCAACATACAGGTATTCATTCACATTTTTAATGGAGTCTTGGTACTCCTTTTTGCTTTCTCTTTCTGAGCTGAGGAGGATACTACTTTCTGTACAGCTCTTTCTCTTTTTTTCCTCCCTTTTTATGTGATCTGGTTCTTTTTCTGTGGCACTTGGTTTGGCATTTCATATTTGTGTTTCGTAGTCTCTCTGTTAGTCCAATACTTAAAGAAGGCATCAAATTCTCCTTTTAGCTTTGTTTTACCATATGTGGAAGTAGTTAACACTGAAATGAAGACAGAGACAAATCACACAGTGTATATATGCAAGTTTTATGGGCAGGTGCTTTATTGCTAATTGTTCTGAAGCAGTCAGATGCTACGAATCTCTGTAAAGTGTAAAGTGTTTTGGCAGAGGTTTTTATTAATCTGATCAGGTGGGATTTATTTGTTCTATTTTAGTATTCATATAAAACATCTTCCACACCTTCAATTTAAGAGTGCAGCACTGGCTGCAGGAGTTCTTGGTTGCCATACTAGCCTCTGCTGATTCTTGGCAAATTCCCTTTTTGCAAGGAAAGATGATCATATTATTTCCTTGTTTGGAAAACTTAGCACTAGACTGTTTACTCAGCTGCCAGTTTCAGCAAGGATCACTTACTAGAAAAGCCCAAACTACTCCTGTCAGCCTTCCACAGGATTGAGGTCTTGATAGGTGAAAATACTAACACAGAATCACACAGAAGGGCTGAGTTTGAAAGGCTCTCTGGAGGTTGACTGGTCCAAGCTTCTTGCTCAGGCATGGCCACCCAGAGCAGTTTCCCCAAGACCATGTCCTGGCTTTTGAGTATGACCATGTCCTGGCTTTTGAGTATCTCCAAGGAGAGAAGCTCCACAGCTTGTGGGCAACCTGTGCCAGTGCTCCATCACCCTCAGTAAAAAAGTGTCTCCAAATGTTTAGAGGAGTTTCAGTTTTTGCCCATTACCTGTAGTGTTGTCACTGGGCACCATTGGGAATAGCTTGGCTCGGTTATCTTTGTATCCTCTTTCTAAGTATTTATATACTTCAAGGAGTTCCCCCTGAGCCTTTTTTTCTCCAGGCTGAACAGGCCGAGCTCTCTCAGCCTTTCCTCATAGGATCGATGCTCCAGTCCCTTCATCATCTTTGTGACATTTTGCTGGACTCTCCAGTATATCCATGTCCCTTTTGTACTGGGGAGCCCAGGATTGCACACAGCACTGAGTAGAAGGACAAGATCACCTCCCTTGACCTGGACCCCCAGGCTCTTGTCTGCCAAGCTTCTTTCCGTTTGGGTGGCCCCCAGCATGTACTGGTGCCAGGGGTTGTTCCTCTCCAGAAGAACTTTGCAGTTCCCCTTGTCAAACTGTATGGTGTTCAGGTCAGCCCATTTCTCCAGCTTATTGAGGTCCCTTTGGGTGGCAGCACTCCTGTCAGTTTTGTGTCATCAGCAGACTTCCTGAGGGTATGTTCTGCCCCATTATGCAGATCACTAATGAAGATGTTGAACAGAATTAGACCAAGTATTAACCTCTGGAGTACACCACTTGTTACTGGTCTCCAAGACTTCATGGCCCTGGTCACCATCCTCTTGGCTTGGCAGTTCAGGCAGTTTTCAGTCCACCTCACTGTGTGCTCGTCCAGCCCATACTTCATTTGCTCATTTTAATAGCTTCCTCGAGTCTTCTTTTTATTTCATTTCTATTCTGGTTGTAAGTTACGATGATCTAGCCTTTACTGGCTTATAATGGCTCATTATTCCATTACCTCCTTTGGCAGGTGGAAGTGTAAGACTTCATAGCCCAAAATAAAAATGTTACCTCTAATCCAGGATAATCTGCAGCTTGTGTCCTGGTGGCTTTCAAGAATCAGTTCAGTTCTCTGCTCTTCTTTATTTCTTGTCTCATTACATGCCTCAAGATTTTATCTTTTCTTATCTCCAGTTTGTCTTTTTAGTTATATGGTCTGTAGTTGTGTGGATATCAGTGATATGTTAATTCGGGGTCCTTAACACAGTGGGGAAGATCTCATTTAGCATAGCAGACACAAATGTCCATCACGTGTTTCCTCACACAGATTGAGGCTAAATAGTTAGAGATCTTAACAATGACAGATGACTTTAATCTTACTGTGTAGCAATAAATTTGAAAGAACAAGCGATGATGGGGCCTCTTAGGTTATTTAATTGAATTTCTCTCAATTCCTGGCAGGAAGAGCCAGCCTCAGTAAGATCAATTAATGTAGAAATTTTTTAGTGCTTAAAGGCAAAGATCCTCAAGAGAAAAAAGTGCTAGGGAAGAGATCAGAAGTATTGTCAGTGACTTGGTACCTCATAACAGCAGTGAATCCTAAGTGGAAGTGTTGAATCCTAAGTGGAAGTGTTGAATCCTAAGTGGAAACAGAACTGCAGTGTTGTAACATATCCCAGGCAGAGAATGCAGAACATCTACAGACGTTCTTGCTGATTTGTCCTGGGGTAGATTCATTCCTTATTCTATATGAAGCTTAAGGCACTCTAAGGTAACGCAGCCCACTATGGCACTGGAGCACTGTCCAAAGCCAAATTCAGTAATTCTGAGAAAAGTGAATCAACCTCCACATGAGCCAGTTGTCTGTCCAGGGCTGTTGGCAGAAACGGTGATGTTCAAAAAACCCAATAGTTAAATTTTTCAGTATGTGTGAAAGAATAAAATGTGTACTTTAAACATAAATTAGTTTATTGCTTTATGGAATTACCTGTATCTACGTTCAACTGATTTAAATAGAACCAAACAAAAACCCCACCATATTGTAAAGGGCATTTCAGAATATCGGTTCTGATTTGGTTTTCAAACTTACTAATTTGGTGCTGGTTATGTGTTTTCAAGGCTGCTGACTTGGCGACCAGCCAGTGGGGAGTTTGGCTCTGCATCTCCCTCTGATGCAAAGGAAAAACTGGTAAGCTGCTGAAATAAAAACATACTTTGAGAGTTTGGTACAAGTGTTGTGATGTACAATACGTGAAAATCACACTTGGTTTAAACCCAGTTTTCAGTTTTGATTTACTTGGAAAGATTTTTTTCCAAATAAAGTGCTGTTTAGTGCTCAGTTGTTTTGCATTTGTTTGCAGCAAAGTTGTCTTGCAGAAGTGGGCTGTTGGTCATCATCTTTGTATGTTTTAGGTAATGTCCTGTGTCTGGTAGGTAATATTGTGTTTAGGGTTTAAGTTGTTTCCTGATTTGAACCATCATTTTTGTTTCATATTGCTCAGTATTCTCTTTGATATATTGGTATGAGGAGAAAATGCTGGAGATGGAAAGATTGCCAGTTAGACTGACTTTTCTTTCAGATTTCCTCTGGTAATAACAATTTAAACATCAGTATCTAAAATAGAATGTGTATAACTATCAGATTCCTTAGCACTGATTGAATAAATTGATGTAAAATTTAGATTTGCCTCTTAAGTGGCAGCTCTGTAGCTTCTTCACTGCTCGTGAGAATTAGTTTTGCTTTCAGACATTCTCACTAGATTGCTGTGAGTTCTTTATGGATTAATGAAGCATTTGATAAAAATTGTTCAAGGATATGGCCCCAAATGAGTTCTACTAAGAGAGACTGACTCCCTCCATTTATCTTCATTGGAGTGCTAACATCATTTACTTTCAACAGAGCGTAAATAGCCAGTGATAGCCAGTTCTCATTATACAGGTATTTTACATCCATGACTGAATGTGTTTGTTATACCTTCAGTCATTTGTAGTGGTTTGATGTATAAAAAGTTTTATCTTGGCTACATTGTATGTCAAATATGACAGCATGCAAAATGGCAAATATATTCAGTGTCTTAGTCATGAATGAATTGAAATATCTTTTCTCTTTGAAACAGTTCAACATGAATGTTTTCAAAAAGTTTGTCTTCAGTGTGAAAAAACGCTTTGCTACTACAGAAATACAGAACTTGTATAATAAATAGTGTTAAAGGAGATATGTTTTGGATGGTTTCTTTTGGTAGGATAGAATTTATGCAGGCTTTAGATATTTCCATCTGGTTTTTTTCAGTAGTTCAAATCTAACGAAGTGTTCTATTATCTGCTATTAAAAGTATTTTTATACTTAATAGAGATGAAAACCTTTGTAATTCACTGGCAAGAGAAGCTGATACATTCTTCATAGGATCTGTATATGTAGATTTAAATCTTGTTAGCAACATCGGGAATTAATGTGTAGTCTCCATGGCACTTAGGGAACAAATGCCAATAGAAATGCTGGGTTATTGAAAGGGGCAGCAATTGCTATATATAACTACTTTGCAGTTAATGACAACATATTTTGCTATTAATTACATTAACGGCATTTCCTTATTTCAGTGGCTGCTTTCTGAAATGCAGACAATAGCTATTACCACTGATCTCAATACTTCGCATTCAGCTGCTCAAGAAGGAAAATATTTATTAAAAAAATGAATCAAAAACCCAACAATTTGTCTTCCACAGTTATTGCGATTTAGCTCACAATATAACATATTACAAGATGGACAGTAAGAGTACACTGAAGAAGTCTGCTGAAGCAGCTGTCTGGCAAAAGCATTATAAACTAAAGCATTTTCTTGATACATGTACATTCTCCTTCTTCATCATTTTACTGTGGTAAATTCCCATAGCACCTACAAACATGTTAGGAGCTTGTAATTCATAACATTCGAGGGAGTAAAGGCCAGGAAAAGATTAAAGTTTGATGATACCTCATATTAATTGGACTTGTCATTTAAGATCTGCGTGTTCATATTTTTACCTGTTACGAAAGGAGTACAGTACCTGTTAGAGGTTTTATTGTAGATCAGGGTAGATAACTGTATTTACCAGTGTCAAAACCTTGCAGCAAACCTCACACATTCAGTCTGTGTTGAAACAGCAAATATCTGAGGCTATGAAGAGTACCACACTGTTGAGTATCAGATTGCAGGAGTTTTCTGTAAGTTAATTTTTAATCGCTGTGTTTTGTTTTTCTCAGGATACCATCTCACAGAAGTCAGTAGATATTCATGATTCTATTCAGCCTAGATCTTCAGATGGACGGCCATACCAACCCAGCACAGGGTCCACAGTAGGTGAAGAAATGAGTAAAACCAGGCCAACAGCAAGTGCGTGTTTTGTAGTGATTTGGCATTTTTTATCTATTAAATAGTACTATTGAGCAGAGGTTTATTTAGCAGAGGTTTAATATCTTTAGTTGTAGCCCCAGTTGTAACTTGGGAAACGTGATGTGAAGAAAATTGCATTGGTTAAATTTTACTTCATGTAGCATGACAGAATACTGTTGGACTCCAGTGGGTTCATATTTTTGATCTGTGCCTTAAAAATCTAGAGTTCAGCTGCTAACTCGCAGGCTTTTAATCCAAAACAGCATATTGGTTCTTTCTGTGCAGGGAGCACCAAAAGCAGTAGTAGGGGACTGGGGGGGAGCGGGAAGTGTATTTGGACTGATTTGAAGAGAGTATATCAAGATATACTTAAGATACTTGTGTAGAGTTTATGCATGGGTGATTCAAATGCTCTTATCTGGTGGTATTACAATACTTGCCACAAGTACAAACAAGCATCAATTTTATCAGTGCTGTCCTGAGCTTCCTTCTGCCTTTGGGCAGTCTTAGCCTCTCATTCTTGCCATTGCACTGATGCTAACGAGATCACTAATTCTGGTGATTTTTAGGTAACACTGAATATTTGCCCAATATATGCCAGGCAGCTTTAAGGTTAGGAAGTAGTTCTTAAGAACCTGCCAGTTGTTAACAGTGTTTGTCAGTCCTGGTTTTATAAGAGTAATTCAGATGGGTGGATTCCAGGTTTGGTTTATGAATGTGCTTGAAGTAAAACTGTTCTTCAACTTACCCCCAAAATAACTCAAAAATGAAACAAGTGTTGTAGTTTTTCAGTTAATGAGGAATTTTCTTTCCTTTAAAGAATTTCCAGAACAGAAGTTATTTGCTGCTCTTTTAATCAAATGTGTTGTACAACTGGAACTCATTCAGACTATCGACAACATTGTGTTCTTCCCAGCAACTAGCAAAAAAGAGGATGCGGAGAATCTAGCAGCAGCACAAGTAAGTAGAACTGATTGGTGTCTTTCTTTTTAAGGTTTTCCTCTAGTGAATAAAAGTTCGTAAATCCCCATAACATATTCTAATTTACAGTTTTTAGAAGTGCTGGAGAATTTCCAGCAGACTGTTAAGGTCTTTTACATCTTGTATTAAATTGCATTTACTGAGCTGGGGCAGCACACTGTGGAGATTAAAACATGTATAGTTCAAAGGGATTTCTGTAAGTGGGATGTAGAACAACTTCCAAATGCAGTTTTCAGTTTAAACACAAGTACAGATGGAAATAGAGTAGGATTTGAGTTATCACTGGAGCTTGCTGAAGTCAATTGCAAATTTTTACGTGAGATCTCTTTATTTTTAATAGAGAGATGCAGTAGACTTTGATGTCCATGTGGATACACAAGATCAAGGGATGTATCGTTTTCTAACATCACAGCAGCTTTTTAAACTCCTCGATTGTCTGCTGGAATCTCACAGATTTGCTAAAGCATTTAACTCCAACAATGAACAAAGAACTGCTCTATGGAAAGCAGGTGAGTCAGTCACCTTGGAGAGTCATTTTGTGAGAATGCATTACTGTGCTTTGAACCGACCCCAAAATAGGACAGAAGTATTTGATGCTGAATGTGAAATTGAATATAAGGTTTTAAATTTATAACCCTAAAATCCCTAAGGGGAGACCACCTCATCTGTGCAATTGCAAATACCCTTTGGATTTCCTAAAACTTACGGAGAAGGTTGTGTGGAGATGTCATAGCAGCCTTCCTGTATCTGAAGGGTGCTTATAAGGATGCTGGGGAGGGACTCTTCATTAGGGACTGTAATGAGAGGAAAGGGGGTAGCGGGTTAAAACTTGAACAAAGGAAGTTTAGGCTGGATGTCAGGAAGAAGTTCTTTACTGTAAGGGTGGTGAGGCACTGGAATGGGTTGCCCAGGGAAGTTGTGAATGCTCCATCCCTGGCGGTGTTCAAGGCCAGGTTGGACAGAGCCTTGGGAGGCATGGTTTAGTGTGAGGTGTCCCTGCCCATGGCAGGGGGGCTGGAACTAAATGATCTTCAGGTCCTTTCCAATCCTAACTATACTATGATTCACTGGGTTACAGCTGCCAAGCTGATGCCTGATTGTGGGTGTGAGCCTCATACTTGGAAGCTGCCACCAGAAAACCCTAAAACTATTAATGGTGGTTGCTTTACCTACCAGTATTGTATAAGTGTCATTTTCTGAAATAGCTGGAAAATGGACTCTCTGCAACATTGCATCTGATCTGTTTTTTGCACCAGAGTTAGCTGTATTAATATTTTAATCCAATCCCAGCAATAAACCAGTATACACTATATAGACATATATATGATTGAGACAAATTGGTCCATTGTCCTGGCGGTTAGAGTGCACTATTGACATACACCCATGTTTCAAATGTATTTGGAAGCCTAAACAAAAATGGGTGCCAGACACAATTCTGGTACATACACATAGGTTAATTTTTAGCAGGACTCCATTGTACCAAATGTAATGAGAAAAAAATTCCATAAGATGGTTCTTTTGTCTATATGCAGAAGATGCTTAGAAGGTGGAGGACTGTAAGGGAGAATGTCAGATGAAACAGGAATCTAAACAGATGCTTGGAATTTCTCTAGGTTTTAAAGGCAAATCAAAGCCTAATCTTCTGAAACAGGAGACTAGCAGTCTTGCCTGTGGGCTGCGCATCCTCTTCCGTATGTACATGGATGAAAGCCGTACCAGTGCATGGGAGGAAGTCCAGCAAAGGCTACTCAAGTAAGCTTCGCATAGCTGAACCTGTTGATGTTACTTCTGATGTGAAAGAATGTTTATTTAAAAGGGTAGACCTCCTCTGTTAGTAGTAAACTTCCTAGAGCTAACATAGTAAGGTGGTGGACACAGCTAATATTAAGAGTTCCTATGCTGTGTGGCAGGTGCTGTGCCTCCAGCCGCTAGTGCTGCCTCAGCCTTTTGTTCTCATTACATTTTATGAGAAAACAAGGGTTTTGTCACCTTCTGGTTTTGTAGCATGTGGGTAGGTGAGAGATCGTTAATACTTCCTCTTTGAAAAGAGAAGCTAGCTGTCACCTAAACCCTGCTTTTTTCTTTCACTGCCCTCAAATGACTTAGGGAACTGATGCAGTTTGTTGTTGTCTGCAGCAAGGAGCACTGGGATGGAGGAGCCTGTGGGCATACAGAAGCTTTCAGCTTTCTATTATGACCATGAATACTGAGTTTCACCTGAATGTTCTTAGATTACAAAGCTGCTCAAGCAAGTGTTGATAAAACAGAGGGCTTAAGACATGGCAGTAACACAGTGAAAGTATTCTAAGGTTTACAGACCAGGGAGCAGAGCTGGTTTTACCATCAGCATGAGGTTAATTTTTAAAATCTACGTACTGTTTTGTCACATTCATTCTAATAACTCTCAAAGAGCACTTGATATGCTTTAAATACACACAAACTGTGCAGTCATGTTTTGTTACTGCATTTTTCCTGAAGTCCTGGGACTTTGCTTTTGAGTTGAACAAAAATGATGCTGTTCTGACAAGACCTCTACACTGGTATAGTTGCAGAGCCCTCTCTGCAGTAGAGCTCACAATCAGTACTAGTTACTAGGTTTTGTGTCTTTTATCTCTAGTGTCTGCAGTGAGGCTCTGAGTTACTTCCTTACTCTTACTTCAGAAAGTCATCGGGAAGCCTGGACTAATCTGTTACTCTTATTCTTGACTAAAGTCCTGAAGATAAGTGATGAAAGGGTAAGTAACTGTTTGGAATGGTATTTAAGACAACACTTAGAGGTAAGGAGTAGCTTGAGGCCAGTTCTTCACATGCAGTTAAATACTTGACTTTAAAAGTTCAGGCTGCTCTGTAGACCCTGTTCATTGAGGGAATGTACATTGAAATGCATGTGCTTGACATACTGAGAGTAATGCAGAGTGAGGGTGCAGGAAGTGATGAAATAAAAGTTGTCTGAGAAAATTCAGAAGATGCTAAAATCCTTTAGAAATGTGTGTGAAGTTGCTTTTACCCCTTTCCTGCTGAGGAAGAGGATTAGTGGCTGATATTGTATTCAAAGAAATAACTCCTGTTTCTGCTTCCAGTGCTACATGTTGTACATCACCTTGACCTTCTCTTAAGCAATTCTGCAGTAAACGAATCCATATTTTGATCTCCCTTTATTTCTAACAAAACTTGTCTGAAATACTAAGTGAAAAGTGTCACTTGTAGCAAAAACCTGATAATAGAAAAACTTTCTCTTACATATAAGCATTAGCAAGGAGCTGTGTGTAGATGAGCATCTGTCAGAGTATCTCACTGCTGTCTCAGCTATTCTATCAGTGCTGGCTTCAGTTACAAAGTGTTCCTGCTTGTTGCTTTGTGGATTTCTCACCTTGACTTGGGAGAGCTTTTGAAACCCTTCACTGGCAGCATGCCCTCTGAGGTGTGTTGATGCGTAATGGAGTAATTTCTTCTGTTTGTTTTCTCCTCAGTTCAAGGCTCATGCCTCATTCTACTACCCTCTGTTGTGTGAAATTATGCAGTTTGACCTTATTCCTGAACTTCGAGCTGTTCTGCGGAGGTTTTTTCTGCGGATTGGTGTGGTTTTCCAGATATCCCAACCGCCAGAACAGGAGTCTGGACTAAGCAAGCAGTAGCAGATAGTGACTGAGTATTGCTCTGTTGAAAAGTTTCTATTCCTCAGCTACGTAAAAGGACCGGGTAGCTGAGCCATTCTGTCTGGATATCCATAAAAATGATTTCTTTGTCTGGCAACGTGTATCCAAGGGTTAACGGTACAGATGCTTACAACTGTAATTAAGGCTTGCAATACTCCAGTCCCTTTATTTCCTGACGGATTATCTCTATTGGTTTCTCTTACCTGGCTCATGCTGAGCACAGAGCCAGTTTTTAGCACAGTCCTCCTGTCAGCATGGGCTGCAGTATCCTTTACTGTCCTAGACAGCAGTATAGCAACAGATGTTTATGGTGGGTGTTAAAGTAAAATGTACCCAAAGAACTATATATGTAAAGGTTTGAGCTTCTGCAAGAAGTACACCTCAGGAGAGCTGTATTTTGAATGATAAAATGTTTATAGTGAAAAGAAAATGAAGATTATTGTTCATGGGAAAAGATATTTAGCAACTATGTCTGATGTTCTTATTCTAAGATTTTTGCACACTCAGGCTGTCTGAGATATTGGGAATCATCCTTCTGTGAAAAATGTACAGAGATGCAGGTCTGTAATATAAACTCTTTAACACTATACAGTTCTTCCTGGATTGTTTTATTTCTGTTTTCTTGATTTGCTGAAAACCCGTAACACTTCATTGTTTACCAGATGCACTAGAAGTTTGGGGTTGGTTTTTTGGGTTGTGATCTTTTCTTTCTCTTTCTTTCTTTCTTTCTTTCTTTCTTTCTTTCTTTTTCTTTCTTTCTTTTTCTTTCTTTCTGTTTTGCTTCCTTCTTTTTTGGTTTCGTTGTAGCCCAGAAGTTGGTGTTGCTGACTTTTGTCAAGAACAGAGGTAGAAATATCACGACTGACGTAATTACCTGTAATACACATGTTTTAGGGCTTTTAACTATAACAAGCCATTGAAATGATGATCCTTCAAGGACTGGAACTTGAATTACTGCAAACAAGTCTAGGTTGTGTCTGCTGTCAGATGTTTTTTGTTTGATGTAGATTTCACTCTTATGTACAGAATTTAATGTTGAATATATTCAAGTAACAAATCTGGCATGGTTTGGGGATGGTTAAATTTATTGGAAATGTATTCATACTGTGAATTGTGCTCTGATGGTTGAAGACAAGATTGTCAAGCATTCTGTATTACAATGGATGTAGAAATTTTTTTCAGATGGACAAAATGTATATGGTACAGATATGTAAAGTTTTCTATGTAAAAAAATTCTGTACAACTTTCTGTACAATATTTGGTTCTCATCTGGCATATTCTAATCAGGTTATAGGTCAATAAAGTTTTTGAACTCTTTCATCAGTGCAATCAAAACCAGTCTAACCCACAGCTACTTGTCCTACAGCTTCCTTTGCCTCTCATGCTCTCATTCCAAAGGAACAAATCCTTCCCTGTGGAGGCAGACAGGTGCATGCCCTTGGTTGATGGTTGTGGAAAGAACAGAGGTGCTTGTAGGTGGACTAGGCAAATGACCCTGCAGTGGTGCACTGATGGAAACTCAAACACTGCATTTTGCTTTCTGGAAGTTAGCATATTAATAGGAAACATTTTGTCTGACTGCTGCCTGGGAATATGTCAGCCAGCTGGAGCACCTCTGCTATGAAGGCTGGCCCATAGAATTGGGCTTGTTCAGCCTGGAGAAGGTTACAGGGAGGCATTAGAGCAGCTTCCAGTACTTAAAGGGGGACCTACAAGAAATCTGAGCGGGACTTTTTCCAAGGCCAGGTAGTGGAATGGTTTTGAGCTGACAGAGATGCAATTTAGATTAGATATTTGGAAGAAATTTATCACTGTGAAGGTGGTGAGGCACTGGCATAGGTTGGCCAGAGAAGCTGTGGCTGCCCCATCCCTGCCTGTGTTCTGGTTCTAGTGAACTAGATGATGTTTAACGTCCCTTCCACCCCAAACTATTCTGTGATAAAACTTGGGGCTAGCAAAGGATAGAAGTGTGACAACTGAGAAGTGGACAAGGGAGTCTGACCTGACAGAGGAATGTCTCTCCTGTACCCACTCTCAGAAGCAAGCAGTTCCAGTGCAGTGAAGGGAATTAAACAGCATGACCTGTGACTAGGAGTTTTCTCATAATGTTAACTGGGGTGCAGCAAAACCAAATTGCATTTAACAAAGTCATAAGGGGGAGAACTGAGGTCATTTTAGTTAACTGCAGTTTTACAGCCTTTCTTCTTGGGCTGTATTTTGGTTTTTTTCCAGTTTGTTGTGAAAGGCTTAAGCCACTGTACTAGGTCAGACCTAAGGTCTGTTGTGTCTGACAGTGATCAGTAATAATGCTTGGAGTTCCTATGTCTCCCCATCCTTCTTGATGTCAGACTCTCCCTTACACCAGTGGCAAGTGGTGTTACTAGTACCATCTGTGACCCAGAGCACTATTGTAACAGCCAGTCACATACCCTTTACCCACATCTTCCCAATTCCCTTTTAAATGCCCGTGTTCAAGATTCATCAGCCCCCAAGTACAACAGACTACCTAAAACATCTGTTAGTTTGGGTTGTGATTTGTGGGGTTGAGATTTTTTTTAAGCCTTACTGCTTTGTTGTTGTGTGCTCCTGTTTAGTAAGGACTTACCTCTACAGCATGACCTTCTTATGCCTTCCCTTATTAATTGCTTACTTGGAAAAGGCCTAATACACTGTTCAGCCTTGGATCATTGGAAACTGAACTTCTGGCACGTTGTGATTCTCTCCTGCACCTCTCTTCAGCTGTTGGAGTGCCAGAACTGCACTTGCTGTACTCTGGGTATCATTTTCAACTTGCATCTACACATCGGTATCAGAAGAGCAGGGTCAGAGGCAGGAAATGAGTTCTACATCAGCCAGCTCAGCTCTGAGCTCAGGCCTGCAGAGTGCAGGTGCTTTATTTTGCAGATGAGACTGTCATGATTGATAAAAATAAAGCCATGTAGGGCAGAAAGGCTGTGCTGGTAGCTGGGCTTTGTATATACTGAAGGGAGGACTGGGAAATACGTGAAGCAACAAAAGTATCCTGGGTATCAGCCTCAATGTCAAGGGGAGGACAGCTGTAGTAAAAAGTGTAAATCGCAATGCTAAATGCTGTTAAGCAGTGAGGTTAAAGTAGGTTCACTGGTTTCCTGTCACTGCAGCAGTGAAGGAAGCAAATCAGTATGAGGCTGTGCCATGTCCTATGCTTGGATGGGATGGTCAGTGACATTTACCAAGCTCCCTGCAGTTAAATGAGGTTGGTGCTTTAGGCTAACACTAACTTTATGCTTCAGTCATAGTTTGGGAGATAAAGAAAAAAGTCAAACTGGGCCACTCAGTGAGGAAGAAGAGAAGACAAATTCTGTATCCAGCACAGGGCAGTGAACACATCACAAAGTTTAATGCATGAAGCAACTGAAGAGGGTCTTTCAGTATCAAAACCAAGGGGAGGGCTGGCAGGTGACAAAGTGTGAAATGCACGAGGCAGACTTCATCAGGAGAGGCAGTGGTAGGGTGGCAACTACATAAAAACTTTTCACCTCAGCTGCTTAAAGTCAGCTGGGGATTCCTTCCTTTGAGAAATTCAGGATCAAGCCACCATGAGGCCTGTGTTACATGCTCTAGCCTACGCCTTGGATTACAAACACAATCCCTCCATTATTTACTGGCCATTTCTGACACACCCCAACTGAAGAGCCAGAAACTAAGGTAAGACTGAGCATGATGTGGCACGTGCTGTCTGAGCAGGAACATGCTAAACCCAGGAAGAAGAGGAGCACAACACAATGTTGCAGTACTACAGCTCTCAGGAAGCATCCCAGCCTGCTGTCATGGCAGACAGGCCCTTGCCTTGCCAGGCAGGCTGCCTTGAAGACAGCATTTAAGTAAAAATAAAGACATGTTTACAAATTGCTTTGGTTTTATTATTTGTTTTCCTTGTTGGTCAAGTTCTGGCTTCTGCATGGGAATTCCTAATCCATAGGAAAGTCACAGCCTTACCCTTTACCTTGGCGTTTCAGTTCACTGAACATCTAAAATCTTCTTGTGGCTACACATCCTTGCTAAAGCTCAGTGCTTTTATTCAGTGATTTTTCCATATGTATTTTTCCTGCTTCTTTGAAGGCAGCTGTAATGTTCTAGTTTGTTCATGAGTAAATATAAACAAATAAGAAAAATTTCACACTATGAGTAACAAAATAATTTATTAACTCTTAAATCAGAACTATAAATTAAATATATGCAACACATCCAGCACATAACAGGTTCGGGAATACGATACACTGCTAATAGTCCATGAAACTGTTGAGCTTTCATGTAGGTCAGCACTCCTGACTGTATGAAAAGCAAAGTGCCTTTCTCTCAGTTACTTCCTCTTTTGGGGAAAGCTTAAAATGCACCTCAGCTGCTGGGTTGCTCTATTTCCAAACTGGTTTAGAGTTCCACTATAAACAAAGCTAAAAATTTACTTTGATTTCATATTAAATTCACACACACAAACACACAGTTTCCTGTGGGAAGTCCAGCTCTGAGGCTGAAACTCATAAAAAGTGCAAAACCACCAAATTTCATCCACGCATCATACAAAACATCCCTGCGCTCCATCTCCACTGCACTGCAGCTTCCGTTACATTATTGCTATTTAAAATCCTGCAACAGCTCCAGGCTACATCCCTGGAGGAGCGCTGGGCAGCCCTGCAAGTGCGGCAGTGCTGCGGCAGTGCCCTCACCTCCGCAAGGCACCGGTTCGGGGGCTGGGTCAGCCGTGCGCAGTGGACAGCCCCTGCCAGCTCAGCCGCAGTGCGGCCTCAGGTGAAAGCTTCGCTGGGCTCGGCTCGTCTGCCATGAGCCTCTGGAGCGTCTCTGAAGTTCCAGGTCGCAGCCAGGGCTCCGTCGCAATTGTGTCAACAGAACCAGGCCGCCTGCCAGCACTGGATGGAGCAGGCTTCAACAGGTCCTCTGCTTCCCCCAGGGAGAGGTTATCACCTGAGAGAGGAGAGCAACACACACGCGTTAAAGGGGACAAGAGCTTGCCACAACATTCTGTGATACTGAACAGGCTTATATGTCTGCTATGAATGCATAAATAATGCTTTTAAATCACATTCACTTCTACTTGAAGCACACTGCTGGTGTTCTGGGGAACTGGGCCCATCCAGAGTCCACACCAGGCTCCACATCCTTAATTGCAACAGCTCCTCCTGCCGCATCAACTGAGGACAAACCTGGATAGATGTCATGGAATCATAGAATGGTCTGGGTTGGAAGGGACCTTCAAGGTCACCTAGTTCCAACCCTCTGCCATGGGCAGGGAGATCAGGCAAAAGGTTCTTGCTTTTCCAAAGCCTCCTATTGTATGGAGCAGTCAAATGTGTCAGTGCATACATGTAGAAAATTCATATAAAAACAAGGTCATTAATTGCAGTGCTATGGCTAAACACCCTGGTAGAGACAGCCTCTTATGCAGGAGATAACTTGGGAAGAAATATTTTACCACTGGTAAACAGTGCAAATACAAGCAAGTCTGTGCACGATGGTTCAGCACAGCTAATGACCTTAATGCAGGGTCATTCTGAAACGCACATGGGATAAGTAAGTAATCATCTTCCAGCTACAAAACAAAACACATCAAAAAAAAAACCAAACCACCACAACAGCCTTGCCTTTGAACTTGGGGTCACTGTCACCCAACTCCACTACTACTTGTTTCAAATCCAACAGCAATCACACACACCTAATACCTCAAACAGACAGCTTTTAGTGTGGATTATCAAACATGACTAGATGTTATATGCATAAATACAAAATGATAGAGACGTATCATTTCTCTGTGCTCTTCATTCTTTGGATTCATAACACAATTTTTACATATATAAACCAAAACAGGGTGGAAAACCTCCACATCTATCCCAACTGAAAACTGCACTTTTCCTCTTTAAAGATGAGCCATGTAAATGAGGACCTTCTGGTTTGCTGGGGATTTTTTTAAGCTAGGCAGAAAAATGTCTGAAGTCTCTAGATTAGGAAAAAACGCACCACAATCTTGCAAAAACATCTTAATTTCAGCAAAATGGAACCGAATTGTGTGTTCTTTAGTGCTGAAATATTTCCCTTCAGCAATTTGTGCCAGGATTTTATTCGGAAAAAAAAAGGAAGACTTTTTAAAATCTGATTTTAAACCGAAGTTTCTCTGAAGCTTCTCATTAAAACATGAAAGTTCATGGTGTAAGCATGGGTGTCAGAGCCCAAGTCCTGCAGAAGCAACAGCAACCAGGTGTGTAGACAAGGGAAAGGCAGAAACAGCACAGTCCCACGTGCGCTGAGAGTGAAAGCTCAGCTTTCCTCATACTGCCAAAGGGATGCAGGTTCTAAACCGAAGTGCTACATCCTTCTTGTTCTAAAAGAACTTGGCAGTGAACCCCCGAGTTCTGCACTTCATACAGACACTGATCTGATCCTCCTCCAAGCCTTCTCAGTTAAAACCAAACCTCTGTAGCACTGAAAGTGTAACTAGCTCCCTCTCTTCTAGAGCCTGTCAGGGTCTGACCCAGGATTTAGGAGGGAAGGAGGTTCACTGTCATCTCCAGCGCTTTGATTTTCAGTGTACAGCTGACAGTGAACCTCCTTCCCTCCTAAATCCTGGGTCAGACCAACTCTGCTGTCGGTTGGAACCTGCAGGTGTTAACCCCCCATAACTTACGTATGTAACAACAGCATACAGCAGGAGAAACAGTACCTAGGGAAAATTAATTTTCTCTTTGCTACTTCTTTAAGCGATTATAAACAGTAAAAATGAGGCATTTGTTTTGAGACAAACTGCAGACTTTGAGGCCAGAAAGCAGCATTTCCTTGCATTTAACTATTACTCCCTTCAGAAACAAAGCCATTAGATCTTCCAGGAGTCAGAGGAAAGAACAATTGTTTTGTCAGAGAGGAGATCATCACAGGTCACCGTGCACAACACTATAGCACAACTCACTTGGTGCTGCTTTCAGGCAGCACAACAGATCAGCTGCAGTATAGAACTTGCTTCATCACAATTTCAACACTTTGTACATTCCATTAAAAAATCCTGCTCCTAATTGAGCTACATATAAAGAATTTTCTTTGGAGTTGCCACTTGAGAATTCACAGTTTGTGCCTGGAGGCTGGGGATAAGTAACTCTCTTACCTTCACATGAAATACTGATTTGGAAATTGAGTGATGTCTGGATTCCCACTAACCACTGACAGCAGCACACCCTACCCATAGATGAAAACAAACTCCTTCAGTGCCCTCGAGTGGATACTGGTGTTTGTTTGTCTTCTGTCAGCCTGCTCTTACCAGGAATCAGAACTGGTGTCCTGCTGTAGATCATCTGCGCTCCAGCATTCTTTTACTTAGAGGTGCAGAGGAATTCCTAAGCCTCAAGGAATTTGGGCAACTGCATATACATATAGAGGGGTCTCAGCTACATACATACCTAATGCGCTCAAAGCTGTGAGAAGCCTCTCTTTTGCAGCTGAGTCTGCTCTTTTTTACGCACTTAGGAACATGTATACATTGCCCACTGGAAAAAGTAGCTGCTGGCTTGCAGAGGTGCCATCACCCAAACACTCACCAAGTCAGCATTGATGGGAATGTTTTTTGGATGGGTGAAAACAGAGAAGGAGGCTTGGCTCCAACATGCACTAGTTTTCCAAGTAAGAAGACAATTCTGGGTGGCTTTAGGATTCCCACATCAGTCCCATAAAGGAAAGTGAACTCCTGTGAACAGAGCCTCCCTGCCAGGCCAACAGGATCAGCTCCTAAAATTTACCAAAGCCTGTCAATTGTCTTCTCCCACTCCTTTAAAAGGAACATAACCAGAGCTCCTTAGATATATATCCGACAGAGTTGTTTTCCTCAGCAACATCTCTGATGACAGAGGAGAAACAGCAGTCCTAGCTGTTAGGAAAGCAAGAGGATGCCACGAGGGTTCTATCAAACTGCAATGGAAAAGGAATAAACCCACTTGGTTTCATTCATTTTTTCTGTAGCATCACTGAGTACAAGGAGGGAACAGGAGGCAGGCAGCAGTGCAGCCCTGGCAACCACAGCTGAGCAAAAGAATCTCCTGTTACATTTCCAAGAGGCACATATGCTAAGGATGAGTGATGGTCCCCATGCGTTCCAAAAAACAAGCTACATAGAGACTTACAAATACCTACATATGCACATATACACACAAAAACCTATATACATATCCAGAGGCAGAAGCTCTGGGGACCACAACAAACAGAAGCATTTGTTTAGATTACAAAAGAAATTAATATGAATGGGGTTTTTCAGCAATTTAAAAATCACAGTGAGATGGTTAAAACTATCCAGAAGAGGATGAAGTGCTTGTAAAAGTACCCATGGCAACAGAATCAGGAACACTGTCAGCATCTGCACTCTCATTAAGTTTATGGAAAGGACACTGATACTCTAATTGCCTAGACAGCATAGCAACCGCCTCCTAAAAAAAAGGGAGATTTCAGACTCACATGAAAAACTCATTAGCACAAAGCTTATCAATGCAGTCATAATCCATGTGAGAAACTGAAGGCCATTAATGGATGCCATTATTGGTACCTCATACCCAAAGTGGATCTACATCAGGCAGTCAGCTGTTGGAGAAGCTGTGATAACTCCTCAAGTTTGATGTTTATATAGTTACAAGACTTAGGTAATAAACTCAAGTGCAGGTATAGTGAAAGAGGCATCAATACCAACATCAAATACTGAATGATGATTTATGTTAACAAACCTACAGGAAATCCAAATTAACTAGAAATTTAAGTACTTTTTATACACAATTTTATGGCATATCTTCATGCTGGTTGGAACACAGACATCTGATTCCAAGGAATGCTAATCAACTCATACAGGCACCCCATCAACATTCATCAGTTTGGAGTTTCATTTCTTTCCACTAACATTTGAGTTACACAGCTGGAGAGCTACATCTTACTGCTAGCAGTGACATATCAGTATTAAAAGTGGTACAGACAGAACAAGTATGAGTGGCTGATCAGACAGAAATGAGAGCATCTTTTCCTACTACCCTCCTCTAAACTTATTCTAAAAGCTGTTTTGAAGTTTGTTGGGGAACCTCACGTGCCAACTACAGAGCTCTGTAAATAAGTCCTGTTTGAGCCACTTGCTTCAACTACACACAGTTTCTTAAGATTTGTTCCTTTAATTATTGTCATTACTTAGTATTCACTGCATCACCTCTACCACAAAGGGCATACCTAAGCAAGCAGATTTCTGCTGGAGTTCAGTCAGTCTCTGCAATCGTTCTTCATTCTTGCCTTTCAACTGATCAATATCAAGGCTGAAGCTTGAGTGCAAAGAAGAGCTGTCAGGCTGCAGCAATGGTGTCTGACCCTGTGGAACATACTCCTGCAGAAAATCCTGAAACACACAAATCCATCAGTTAAATGGTATCTTTTTTAAAAGGGCAAATAGCTATACATGTACCCTTATATCATCCATATTATCTAGCCACTAAGGAATCACAGAAACTGTCCAACATTAGATCTGTGGTCTACCTTTACATTTAGGCTAATCCAGGTACCATACATACAGCACACTCCAAAGCTTTCTGCCTCATTCGTCTCCTCTCCCTTGCAGAAGGTCGAAGCTGTGGCGATGAATTAACCTCTTCTAAGGCCGAAAATGTTTCCCCATTAGCTCCTGGAAAAAAAGGTGAAATCATTTTCAAAGCAATCAAAATACTCAGCAGTGTTCAAACCTGTTTATGATCTGAAATGAGGCAATATTTTGTACTGGATTTAATCACAGGAATCAAAGGAATTTAGGACATCTTGAATAAAGCCAGTGATAATCCAGATGCAGACAAAAGAACAAGGTGCCACAACAGCAGCAAGGGATGAACCTCAAGGAATATCATGGAATCATAGAATATTTAGGGTTGGAAAGGACCTTAAGCTCATCCAGTTCCAACCCCCCTGCCATGGGCAGGGACACCTCACACTAAACCAT
>JANRGW010035644.1:0-43137 GCA_024733675.1 Psilopsiagon aymara
CCCCGCACTCACACCCCCGCCGGGATCGTTTGCACTACCCCCCGCACACCCACCCGGGTGAGTACCGCTCGCTGAGGGCGGGGGGACGGCGCAGGCCGGTGAGGCCGTGTGCCCTGGGAGGGCCCCAGGCCGATGGCAGACGCTGAGGCGAGGGGTTGAGGCAGCCACCGCCCGGCCCCGGCCGTGAGGCGAGCGAGGGGTTGAAGCAGCCACCGCCCGGCTCCTGAGGCGGGGGGTGACGGGGATGCGGCCACGGCTGCAGTAGCGCTCGGCCGGCCCCTGAGGCAGGGGTGTCGAGGCGGTCACGACCCTGAGGTGACGAAGCCTGAGGCGGTCACGGCCCCGCGGGCAAGGGCAGGGCCGGGTGCCGCGGGGGCTGCAGCGGCACGGCTGCCGGAGGGGAGGAGGGTGTGGAGGCGGTGGGCACCCCACAGAAAGGGGCTGTGGGGAGGGCACGGCCCGGGGGAGCCGGGCAGCCAGAGGGTCCCTCCCAAGGCGGTCCCTGGACGCAATGGGGTTGGGAGGAGTGAGCGTTGCCGGCTGACTAATAGCTGCTGCTGCGCTGGGCCTCTCCGGACAGCGCTGGCACCCGTCCTCCAGGACCCTGCCCCGCGGGGGGGGGCCCATAGGGGTGTCGCCGGGCCTGTGTGCTGAGAAGAGGGGCCTTACAGGCCCCCCCCCTTCCTCCTTCCAGTTATCTGGCTTCCTCTTGTTCATTTTCTTTCTTGCGGGCTCAGAAAACGCTCTTCCTCCTCCTCCTGCTGTTGCCGGAGCTCCCAGGGCTGTGAGCAGAAAGCTAATGAGACCCGACTGCTTGGTTATGTAACTCCGCTCACTGCTCCAGGCTCCTGCCGGTGCTCTGCTGCTGGGGGGCTCGTGGCCTTGGGTCCCTGAGATACACCGTCCTCTGCATCAGAAGAGGACTTTGAAATGATCAAGCTGATTTGTTTGATCAGCTGTTTGCACCATGGATCAGTTTCGGGGCTTAGGAAAATTTATAGCGTCTGCCCGGTGCACCTTGAAAGGATCATTTCTTTCTTAAAGGACATGGGGGAAGGGAAACAAACCAGATGGATTAATAAATCATTTTTAAATGCCCCTTTTAACCACCCAATCAGATTTTTCTGTACTGATTGTGTCCCTTTTGTAAATATCTTCTGTTTGCCCTTGATCTTTTCCTTATCCACACCCAGTGCTGATCCAGCAAACGTTTAAAGGTCGCCTTATCGTACAGGCTTTCAAACTATTCCCATACCATGTTGGGGAGAACGCGAGTGGCTGGGAAATAGGGTTCCAGACTTTAAAAGGAGATTATTTGGAGCAAGAAATTAAAAAAGCATTGCACCCATATTGTTAAAGGTTTTTGATACTGACTTTGATTTCTCTAATCTTTAGTGACAGATACACTAAAATTTTGTTCCTAGTGATGCAGTGCAGAAAACCACACACTGTTAAATGAAATTCTCGTTGGGCATTTAACTTGAGCCAAATATATCTTGGTTCAGTGGAACTTTCTGAGCACAAAGGTGTCTCTTTGGGATGAATGCCTTTATGCAAAGGTACTGCAGGATTTTTGATTAGCAGTATGTGTGCTCATCTTTGATTTTTGTCCCTTTTTTAACTTCAGCTAGCTAATTTCTCTTCTGTCCTTTGTGAAGGAGTGGCAACCATATTTTATATTAAATATAAAATGGAGTCGTGGTGGAGAAAAGCAGTCGGTTTGAGGCTACCAGAAGCCTCGTTAGCCCTAGTAACTTTCTGAAATCTGAACTACAGGCAGTGCAATATATCAATTTAGTATATGTTAATCTATTGCATCTCATAATACAGATTAATTAGTAGAATGGGAATTATTTGCGAATCAGTTTATTGTAATCATTTCACAGTCACTGCCACCCTTATGGAAGGATCTGTGCATCTATTTTGTATGCACTGACTGCATTATTGTAGCTATTCCAGGAAGAGTTCTTGTCTGTGTGCAGCGGACATTTTCTGTTCAGTTACCATGATTTCACCAGCACACATGTTACATAGATGACTTGCTTGACTTAAAAATAAATGTTGCATAATTTCAGTTGCTTGTGTGAAATCTTCTAAAGCAATTGTTAACCTTTTTGCAATTCTGCAACTTAACAGTGCAACCAGTATGTTTGCAAACTTTAAAATGATAAATGACCCTTGGACTAAGACCTTTCGGGCTAAACTAATACCCTGGTGCTAAATTTTGCATCTGAGTAGTATAAATCATCCAAACATGGGTTGGTAATTGAACCCTCGACAGGCCTGGCAGTTCTGTGATGTCTTAAAAAAATTATCCTTGCTGCTCTGTGAATAACTCGACAGCAAGCTCATGTGATTCTGAAATGCCCCATGCTGTATATGTAAACACATGCCTAGTGCATCTTCCACAGCATTATCTATAAGTCATCCTGAATGTAGTTGACATCCTCACCTTCCGCAGGCATGAGCATAAACAGTTTGATGCACATTTTTTGACTTAAAGTAACCTATTTTATGCAAAAGGCGAGGCTAAAAGAATAGGCCTCTGAGCTTGATCTTATGCTTTCCTTATTTGGATGTGTTTGCTTTTGTTTTTTCTTAAAGGAACAAGAGCACTCAAGGTGAAGGATAATAATCAACTAGGATCAGCACTTTGAATGAAATTTTGGTTCCCTGTGGCATCTTGAAGGCTTTCTTCTTCGGGTTTTGAAGCAGACTTATAACTTTGTGGCATAGCAGCTATGCAGCTTGAAATCCAAGTAGCACTCAATTTTATTATTTCATATTTGTACAATAAGCTTCCCAGACGACGTGTCAACATTTTTGGTGAAGAGCTTGAAAGACTTCTTAAGAAGAAGTATGAAGGGCACTGGTATCCAGAAAAGCCATACAAAGGATCAGGGTTTAGATGTATACATATAGGGGAAAAAGTGGACCCAGTCATAGAACAAGCATCCAAAGAGAGTGGTTTGGACATTGATGATGTTCGTGGCAACTTGCCTCAGGATCTTAGTGTTTGGATTGACCCGTTTGAGGTTTCATACCAAATCGGTGAAAAGGGACCAGTGAAAGTGCTTTATGTGGATGATAATGAAAATGGATGTGAGTTGGATAAGGAAATCAAGAACAGCTTTAACCCAGAGGCCCAGGTGTTCATGCCAATTAGTGACCCAGCATCTTCAGTGTCTAGTTCTCCTTCTCCTCCCTTTGGCCACTCTGCTGCTGTGAGCCCAACTTTCATGCCCCGCTCCACTCAGCCTTTAACCTTCACCACTGCCACATTTGCTGCCACCAAGTTTGGCTCGACCAAAATGAAGAATAGCGGCCGTGGCAACAAGGTCACCCGCACCTCTCCCACCAACCTTGGCTTGAATGTCAATGACCTGTTGAAGCAGAAAGCCCTTTCCTCCTCCATGCACTCTCTCTACGGGCTTGGCTTAGGCAGTCAGCAGCAGCAGCAACAGCAACAGCAGAAGACATCTGCCCTTTCTCCTAACGCAAAGGAGTTCATTTTCCCCAACATGCAGGGTCAAGGTAGTACCGGTAGCATCTTTCCTGGTGACAGCCCCCTTAACCTCAGTCCTCTCCAGTACAGTAATGCCTTTGATATGTTTGCAGCCTATGGAGGTCTAAATGAGAAGTCTTTTGTGGATGGCTTGAATTTTAGTTTAAACAACATGCAGTATTCTAACCAGCAATTCCAGCCAGTTATGGCTAACTAAAAATAAACCGAAAGTGAAATACAAGTAAATACTATTGTACAAGTTAAAATGCACGTACCCAAGGGTGTATCTTTTTTTCCACCTCTTGAGATTTTTTTTAAGGCTTGTAGTATGAATACATTCAGGCTTGGTTAGATAAATACAACATGCATCATTTTTTCATTTGCCAACCAAGCACAAAATTATTTTATACTGACTGTACATTATAAAAAATATACTCTCAAAATATGGCCTCTTACAGTATTTAAGATATAGCAAGGACGTGGCTGATTTTTTCAGATGTGTGTATATATATATATATGTCCCCAAGCATATATGTATATATATATTAAAAAAATTGGCACTAATAGGTGGGTTTATTGGTCTTTTTCTAATTGTATAATTTAATTTAGTACAAAGTTTGTAAAATATCAGAGTATATATATTGTTTCTACAACATGGTATTGCATTTATATCTTTTTACTACAGTGATCTGTGACAGCTGCAGCAGCTTCATGTTGTATTTTTTTTACTGAAATTGTAAGATATCCATCTTAAAGACATCAATTCTAAAAAACAAAAAAAGAAAAAAAATAAAAAGTTGTGTACAGAATATTCCTTAGTGGTGGAATTAAAATGTACGAAATATTTGCTTTTTTCAAAAGAAACACAAATTGTATTTTCTGTTAAAAGTTTAAAGATTTTTGCTATATATTATGGAAGAAAATGTAATCGTAAATATTAATTTTGTACCTACATTGTGCAATACTTGAAAAAAGGTATAAAAGTATTTTGAGTCAGTGTCTTACATGTTAAGAGGGACTGAAATAGTTTATATTAAGTTTGTATTAAAATTCTTTAAAATTAATGGGCTGCTGTGGTCTGTGTTTTTACTGTTCCGCTGAAGATGGGTGCTGCATTGTCGGTGCTAGTGATGCAAAACAGTCTGACTCGGTGCTTCACAGCGGAGTGATGGAGAGCGCTGCTGCACTGATGCTCCACAATAACAGGTTGCTTTATCTAAAACACTCCTGACAGAGCAAAACTTGCGCTTGTTTTTCCATAACTGCAGCTCACTGATATCAAAAGGTAATTTTGTATTTTCTTTCCTTGGGAGTTAAGGCTGTAAGCTGTGTAAATGCGGAGCTGTCGCGCGACCTGATCTATCTAGAAGGGACTCTGGTGATACAATGAAATTCCCTTTCCACGTCATCAGAACGGATTTGAACCATTCTCTCCAGAGGTCCTAGGCCCGTGCGTCAGCGTTCTGCTTCTGTATTGGGGATTAATAGCTCAGAAACTACACTGAATAAAAGTGCTGATTTACAGTTTACTAAAGTCACTGTAAACTTTCATTTTGGATGCTCTATTAAAAAGAGAAATGGAATGCAACTACAATGAGAGATTTTTTTTTTTTTGAGGCTTGGTTAGATAAGATTAACCAAGGTTAAGATTAGATTTATTCCAAGGTTTTTTTTTTAGTGGATTTTACGAAATTTAACTGAATAAGTTTTCAAAGCCTGAATGTGAGTGGGAAGAGAATAAACTCAGAGGCTGACAAAACAACTCTGCTTTTCCAGGGTTATTTGGAAGTTGCATCCCTTACTTTTTCCCATCTGTCCTTGATAGTGTTCCTTGCTAGTGGGCATTGTCAAGGGGAAGAGAAATTTCTCTTAAACATAAATCTAACAAATGCCAACTTACTTTCCACAACAGTTCCAATTGCGCAGGGAAGATAATGTGCCAAGTGGGTAGCCCTTTGGCTCATAATAGTGAATTTTAAGCTGCAGGAGCTGCACAGGATTAAATTTTCAGAACTTCAGTATTCTGAAACTGGAGTTCAGGATAAAGATGAGCCCTTTCCTGTTTGATGCACTTGGTGTGCATTCTGTGAAGCATACACCCCCAGTCTGGTGGCACTAGTCTGGTGCTGTAAGAAGAGGGTGTGTTCAGCGTCAGTGCAAGCTCTTTGCTTTGGGTAGAGGCTATGAAGAGGTGGACAGGGTGGAGGTGCAGGATTGACCATGGTATCAACTTCTAGAGCCTTGACAACCGATTCAAAAGCAAGAATGGAGCAATGATTTCTTTAGGTGTTCAACTGTCTCTAACTGGCTCCTTTTTATTAAGTTTGCCCTCTGGTTTATCTTTCCACTAACAGCATATCGCTGGACAGAACTATACTTTAAAGTGCATCACTTGGTATCTAATTTTAAGTGGATGATTTTGCTTTTAAAAGGAATTCGAAAAAAGACCCAGAATCAATTACTGGGAAATGGAGAAATTTAACTATGTTAATGCTATTTGTGTGTTTTTATAGACTTCCTACAATTTTACTTCTTAAAATACAGTAAAAATGCCTACATTGCCTAGGAGGTGGAGCGATGACAGTGGAGGCTGTTCTGTGTGCTCTGTAATACTTCTATTCCTGTGATTTAAACTGAGATCATTTGTCTTAAAGGTCATCGAGCTTATCCTCTTCCCATGCCGATTTGTTCCCTTTCACTTTCACCAGCCCTGCTTGGGAAGGGCAGTGGTTTGCAGCCAGGAAAAATCTCTGGAAGAAAGGTTATATTTTGCGGCACCTTTTAATATAAGGATTTTCCTAAGCAGGGTTTGTTTGTGGTGCCTTACAAGGAGACAAGCTGTCGAGAGAGCTTCCAGTTTGCTCAAAGAATGCAAATGTGAAGATTTTGAATGTTGTCTCTTACTCCTTATAGAAATTAAAGACGTGTGCTTTCTGTTCAGTCTACTTCACCCATTTATTTATCTTTTGCTAAAGCTTGGTGCTGAATTTGTTAGATAAATATTTACATTGCAACATTCTGTTCTAAATGAATGCTGAGTCAATCTGGTTGAATTTGCACGCATCCAGTGTTCTGCTCTGGGGCTGTGCTGTCAGGTGAGTGCCTTTGCTTTGACAGAAAGGACCTAAAAGGGAGTGAGTGGGAAAGAGGAAGGCTTTGCTCAGTTGTGTAAGGTCCGTTGTATTTTCTCTTGCAAACATGCAGTTTACTTCCTTAAAATTGCTGGTGTAAGTTAAACCTCAGAAGATGTCTTCAATTTGCAGTGAATAAAAGGGTAAAACCGTAAGTATGTGTCCCCTCAATGCTGCTCAGTGCATTGGGTCTCTTCACGCAGAGTTCCCACCCAAGCAGAAGTTCAAAGCACGTCCATCCATAAGGCTCTCTTAATTCAGCACAAGATCCTAACTTTTGAGCTCAGAGCAGCTCGGCGTGGTTGGGTAGAATGGGATCAGTGGACAGCTCTAGGCTGTGCTGCAACTTGTGGGTAGATAACAGACCTTACTCTTGATCACAAGTCTAGTAGTGGTCGCCAAAATGGAATGGATGTGATTATTTCTGTAAAGGAGAACCAGCTCACAGGTGGAGGTTACGATACCTAGTTCTCAAAGGATGTGAATCCAGAGGGCACAGGCTGGCCTGGCACCGCAGTCTTGGTGAGTATGAGTTTTGTAATTCTCTCAACTTCAACTAAGCTATCATAATTTCATATATCATTGGTATTCTAATCAACTGCTAATCAACTAAGTTATCATCATTGATATATCACAGTGAGAACAGTCAGCCGTTGGAATAATGTCCCTAGGGAAGTGGTGCCTAACACTGGACACTTCCAAGATTCGGCTGGACAGGGTGCTGACACATCTAGTCTAGGTCATGCTTTGCTGAGGAAGGTTGGACCAGATGATCCTTTGAGGTCCCTTCCAGCCTTGTATTCTGTGATTCTATGATCTATCCAAATTGAGGACTGGGCTGTAAGCCACAGGAAGATGGATCCCTCCTTCATGATGCAAAATTAGACAGCTATTAAACATGGCTCATATGATCTCCTGCTACAGACAGATATGGCAGGTGATAACCCAGCTACAGCACGGCTGTCTACCCAGCTGTCTGCTCCCTGTGCTCCCACTACTGCAATGTGCAAAGCCTGTGAGCAGCAAACAGCCCTGTTGCATTTGTGAAATATCAAGTAACCAAACAACTAGTTGTTAAATCAGCTCTTTGGACCAGCATGGGACCAAAGCAGAGTTCAGTTACTGATCTGACGCCCCAGACTGTTCTATTAACGTTTCAGGAATAAATACCTCAGAGTTTGTGTTGGTGGTTTTGGAGCAGATGAAGCAAACCGGCAGTTCAGCACTCCTTTTTTATATCATCAGCAAGTTGATTTAAAATGAGTGTACAGAGCTGGCTGCATTCCTCTCATGAGCTGCATCAGAAGTTTGCTAAATCGATGTGCCAGAGCTGTAAAATCCTGCTGAAGGGATTGTTTCCAAAGATCACTGAGAGGGATGGTTAAACTGTTACCCTGGCAGCGTGTGTATGACTTTTGTCCTTTTGGCTTTATTTTAGCAATGGTAGTAAGGAGTTTTGCTTTACAGAAGGGAAAAGGCATTAGGACTCAGGAACATAAACCACATTCCCTTTGGCCCTGCGAGTTCTCTGCCTCATAGACAAAATATGATCAGGGTGCAGAATGAATAGCAGGTGTAAAATATTTTTAGAAGAGCCTTGGCGTAGAGCACAGGCATCCCTGAGCCCCCATCCTTTATTCTGTCAGCTTTTGTTTGTTAAAACCAATCTGTACTACCGATGGCTGCAGTTTTGGTGGAACTTGCTGTAGTTTCAATTGGTAATTTAGCACTTCAGAGGCCTGAAACCAGAGATCCTCCCCTCCTCTGAGAGCTGAGACACCATTACATTCAAACAGTCTGTCAGCTCCGTGCCCTCATGGAGCTCATTGTGCTGCATTCCCTCATCCCCTTTGGCTTTGAGATTACCCCTAGCATAAAACAAAAGAGGACTCTGAGAATGTAGTGCCTTAATTATTGTTTAGAGTGTCTGTGAGCTTCTTTGAGAAGGCTGTACCAACAGGACTGACTAATGCAACGAAAATCAGAACTGGAAACCCACCTATTTTTCCTTGGCAGAACATACCCATTCTCTGCTTCACCCTTAACCCCTTCCCTTGTCTTCTGCCTCTCCCACAGCATCCTCAGAAGGACCAGCTTGTACGTTGCTCCCTTTGTTTGCTGCCTCTTGCTACTTGTTCTGCTGCACCAGGCTTTGATGCTGCTCTTCTTTTCACACAGACTGTACTTCTCACTGACCTCGTCTCTTCAATTGCTTGATGCCAGGAACTGCCATGGAAGACCTCAGGACACAAGGTTGTAGCCACTGAAAGGTACCCTCTTCCTCTGTCCCTTGCAGGCTAAGGCCTACTTGACTTCACACTTCACTTTATCTCTAAAGACATAGTGTAAAGAACTACTGAATGTCAGAATACAGTTAAGGATTATATTAGATGCTCAAAGTCTCACAAAACTGGGTGAATTTGCTGCTTGGGCAGCCTCATCCAGTAATGCAGCAGCATGGGAGTTTTTAGTCACGTTGACGGAAATGAGAGGTGGCAAGTTAGTGAAGAACATGGTATAACAGATGACATCTCAGGCACCTCATGTTCCAGATCAGACTCTGGGCAAGCCACTGCCCTTTTCTATGTTGTTTTCCTCCTCTGTCTCCATTGAAATTCACTTTTAGCAAGTGTCAGACATTAGCTGGCTATTGCTGTCAATAAGCAACTTCATCCAATTTCTGTGTGCCACAGGAACATCTGAGGTTGACCTACTGTTCCCACCTTTTACTGCCTTGAGTCTCTGTGGCCTTTGAGAGCCTCCTCCATTGTACAATTCACTTGATGTGTATTAGATGACCTTTACATTTTGAAACAAGGCATGCATGTAGAAGTGAAGCACTTGATTTTCATTGTCCATGGTGTATAGCATCTGATTCACCCACCATCAGAGCAGAAGGCCTCCAGAGCAGTGAGATCTCACATACTGACTATTGTGATTCTCTAAAAGAATTTCTGTGGGTGTTTCTACAGATATGGAAGTATATATTCCTCCAGTACAAATCATGTGAAATTTTTGCACCAGCCTACTCACTGAAGTAGCTGCTGGTCAAAATCAGACTTGCATACAGATTGTACAAACTAAAACAAATTCCCCCTTGGTTTTCATTAGACCATAAGGTTAAGAATCTCTTGTGCCAGCACACGAAGGGCTGCTAGGCTCTACCACCAGCTGTGCTATGAACCGTCTGCCCAGTCTCCAACAGGTTGCTTTAGCCTTGTCAAAAGTAGTTGTGGTGGTTTTAAGCCCATACTTGAGCCTTTAACTCCCTGCTGAATCTCAGATGTTGTATTGTATTACAATACAACTGCAGTGTATTTTTGAAGCCAATGGGTTCTCAGTCTGTCTGTGTCTCTCAGGATTAATCAGGTACATAGATCACCTCCATTTGTCAAGTCAGTGGAAGAATGCAAAATTCCCAACTACTACTGTTGAAAATGTTAACTCTGTTGAAAATACTTTGCAGGTATTTGTGAATCTCACATTGTATTTATCAACTGCTTTAAGCAATAGGTCATATTTTACTTCAGAACAGTTGGCATTTCATTTTTGAGTCACATGTAAGGACGATCTCCATTTGTGCCTTCACAGTGCTGTCCTTAAAGATTCATTTTAGTATGGCCAAACCAAATCACTCAAAAAACTGGAATTCAGGCCTCCAAGAATACAAACTGTAAATAGTAATCAACCTTGCACCATATTAATTTCTCTTCTGAGTATCAAGTTAAAGAGGTTTCGGAATGTTCTAGCTTTTCTCTGCAAGTCCACTAAGAACTGAATTTTTATGTGAAAATTTAGATCCTTAGGAAATCAGAGCTTCCCTGGGAGCAACACTTCCCAGGAAACAAGGTATCTAAGGGGCAGTGATGCACTCAGAAGTGTGGCAATTAACCAGAGCTGCTTCATGGAATCAGCTTTCTAAGTGATACAGAAGGACCAGGGCCTACCACCGCCCTCTTGTCTGTGGTTTGCATGACAGATTTGACAGTCTGATGGCAAACAACTGCAGGCAACCAACTCAAATGAACTTGCACAAACTGGTGAAGGACAGAAACACTCAGTAAGAAACCAAACACTGCATTTCTGACCCCTCACTCCTGACCTTCAAGGAAGGTCTCCGACAGTGATTCTAAAGACAATCTGAGACTAAAATGCCTGACTCTAAGTATAAAAATCACACAGACATTGACTGCATATTATGTTACAAGTTTTGCTACCACCAGCCATCCCTGGGCAATAAATATTCCTGTCTTCTGTCTCTCTTGCTCTCTCTTTGTGCCATAAATGACATTATCAGCTGTCCTCTGGTTAGTATCCTCCCTTTGATCAACAGGAACAAATCACCCTTTCTCACAAATTGCCTAATTCACTAATATGATAAAGTTTAACTCAGAACAATTATTCTCAACCTGTATTTAGCTCTAAGGTTATTGCTTCTGTTTCAGACCTAAGGAAGCCTTATGTGCCTGAAAGCATGTGTAGGCTCTCCAAGTACACCAGCTGACCTAATAAACAGTGTCCCCTCTCCCTGCTGTTGCCTCACTTACATCTTGCACTGCTCTCACTACAACAAGTCTGCTGCACTGCTGTGCTTCTTCCCATTCAGCTGAGTCTACAAATCAAGGCATAGCCTTGATGAGCTACTAGGGAGGTACTCTGCTAGCCCAGTTTATAGGAGCCAAGCTTAGGCATCTCATGGAGGAGATGCTCCGTCTGCAAGCCATCATCCCACCTTGTCTGGGGTTACCTTGCTTGTGGCATGTGGCAGTGGCCGGTGGGAGGTAAGTGAAGTTGCTGGTGACACTGGAGACCTATGAGCAAGGCTGACCTGATGGTCACCTCAGGATGTGTTTGTGGATGATGAACTTTGGAGGTTGGTAAGGTTGTCTTTCCTTTTTTAATTGGTGTCTCTGTGGTTTTAAGAACACAGCATTTGGGAGAGCTTACCTGCCAGATCCCAGATCAGTTCAATTCCGTGTCTGATCTCATCTTTACAAATCGATCCTTTTTTCAGTGTTCTGGTGTATGGATTCTCTCTTTCCTTGCTTAGTCTTTGAAAATCCTAGGCTACCCCTACTGATTCATCTTTCCATTTTCCTTCGAGGTCTTCCTAAATACTTGCTTTTCCTTCCCAAACCTAGCTACTCTCCCCCTTCTGCTTGTTTGAGGGCTGTGCCTCACATGTATAATTTGCAGTGTATTATCCAATGGAGACTGTAATCTCTTCAGGGCAGGGCTGTGTCCCTCCCTAGACTCACAGTTGCCTGTTTTATTTTACAAGGTTGAATAAGAAGGACAGAGATATAGGAGTACACAGACACTCCTGTAATACACACTGTGTATTTTGTGATCTCTGTTCAAGAAACAAATGGAGGAACAATTGTTATTAGCAACATGGTTTACATTGTACCACTGGAGCCTTGAGAAGAAGTAGACGCTTTAGGCAAAGAAGCTTCCTTTACAAAACACTTGTGGAACGTATTTATCTAAAAATACACATGCTTGTGGTAGAGAACGATGTTCCTCTGCTGATCTATAGTTAATTGTCAATGGCAACACAGGGCTTTTAAATCTTGTAAACAATCCTGATGTAGTAATATCATCTGCTTTATCCTTTCCTTTTCTGCAGCATCCTAAAGCCCTTCCCAGCCCTGCCCTCTGCTGCTGTTGAAAGAGTCCTGCTCGCTTGGCTCTACCACTGAGCCCACAGAGGCTCAGAAAAGGAAAAGGGATGGAGAGGAGGATGACCCTGTTCACCTACAGCAGAGGTAACTGTGGGGAGAGAAACCTGAACTGTGCAGGACAGGCATCTGCCTTCAGCACTCAGTGAAGATGTTCCTCTCCCCGTACGCGCTGTGGGTAATATGCGGCTAATAGTGCATTTTCAAATGCATTTTGGGCTGAGATCTCCAATGAGTTTGGCTTTCTGATGCCTGCACAAATGGACTCCACATGCTTAAATGTCTGCCTGACAAAATTAGAAAATGAGCGATATGTAAGCGGAGATGGGGATGGGTGAGGCTGACTTTGAGATGACTCCAAAAGCCAGAGTGGGTAGAGCTGGCATTTTAACTTTGCCTGTTTTCCAGAGGGATCTGGGGCCATCCAGCCTGACCTTGCCACTGAAGGCATTGCTGCTGGGTGGCAGCTGGCCCATTCCCTTTCCTGACACTTGCGTTTCCTCAAACAAAAGGCTCATTCCAGCTGGGAATGCTACAGCCGGTTTCTTACGTTGTCCAGTTCCCAGCTGCTTTTTGGAGACAGCAACTGTGTTCAAGTGCCCAGCTTTGAGTCACTTCAGTGGGGCACTGTCATCTTGGATAGTTCAGTCCTTTTTATCTTGGATAGTTCAGTCTTTTGTCATATATAAAAAGATACCTGTATTATTTGCAAGCAGTTAGTCATCTGGTAGCCACAGTAGGCTTGTTTTCCTTACAGACGTTTAGGATCACGTAACTCTTACAGGCAGAGAGGAAAAATGCCCGTAGGTGTTGGCATTAGTCATATAACTGCTGCAGTTATCTTCATTCAGAGCCTTTTCTTTCACTCCCAGTTAGAACTCCTGAACTTGAGGGCTGTCTCCAGTCTCCAGCCTTTCCCATAATGACATTTACCTGGGCAGACTGAAAGACAAAGGGGAGCTCAGGCTATGTAACCTTTAGCCAGTTATTTCTTTTCTTGGTTTACTTTTCATAGCCACTTTCTAAATCATGCAGTGGAGAGCTGGGAATGAAAGTCTATGACCTGCTCCCCATGCCTGCCTGCTCCTGGCTTCCAGCAGTGGTTCTGATTTCTCTGGCCTCCATTTCCCATCAGCATTAGGTATAATGCTCTTTCTTTGCCTTGCAGAGGAGGGCTTTCTCCTTGCTTGAGAGCCCTGGGTGACCCTGGGGTACGATACCGCAGCTGTCATAACGCACCTCCCAGTCATCGACTGACTTTTATCCTTAGAAAAGCCCCATGTGGTGTTGCTGTCCCTGGCGTTGAGATGGGGATGGAGCAGAAAAGAGATGGAGGAGCCTTCCCCTACGGAGCCAGGGGTGAGGTGGACCATGGACTTTGCCACCATGAAGGTTGGCCTTATTCTCCTGTGCAATGCATGATCCCTCCCACAGCATGGGGAAAGAGAAAGTGCCATTTGCTTTCTGCCCATTCAATACCTTTGCTTCATCAGGATGTGCTTAAACTGGGGACAACTGCTTTAGGGGATGTTTTCAAAGGAGCTGATGCTGAGTTGGACTGAATGGCAGTGACTGTCGCTTCATGTCAACAGAGGCATGAATCCTTTTTGCTGGAGATGACTGGGACTGTGCAGTGCCCATAGCAAAGATGTGTAACACTCAATAGTGTCCTAGCAGTGTGGGATAAGCCAGTCAAGACCAAATGAAGGAAAATTGGAAATTGGTCTCTATTACTTGTAACTCTTTGAAGTCCTCTTAGAAGCAGATCCCAAAAGCCCACCAAAAGTCAATGGATTTATCCTTATGGTCCCTCTGTGGTGCAGTCAGTCCAAGGTGAAGGGTCTGTGCTGGGTGCTTTGCTGCTGTAGGTGTTGTTTGTATTTCAGAGGTCAGGTTCTGGAGGGCCAAATGCAGAGCAAATGCCTTTGCTGTGCACGTAGTCCTCAGGAACTGGAAGAACCTGAAGTACTGGTAAAAAGGGGACCCTGCAGCCAGCTCCTGCCAGGATTCACTTGGGGACTCTTCTTTCCTTGTCCCTTCCAGGAATGAACTAACATTTGCTGGGAGGTGCCTTTCTAACGTGGCAACTGGCCCACGAGGCTGTGCTGAGGCACGGCTGGGTCTAGGGTGCACTAAAAATATAGGTGACAAATGCAAACATTGACTTTTGCTGGGGTGGAAGTGTGTCTGTGAGACATGCCAGCGGGGCGGCCAGTGGTGCTGGGTGCTGCGGGTGCCAGTGGGGACATGTGCTCTGCATATGGGTTGTTGTCTGTTGTTTCTTTTAAAGCAATGATTACAAATTGTAACAGCTTCACACGTTGAAATTGCAGCTTTTCTGTAATTGTGTTTCAGCAGGTAGAGGAAGAAACTGGAAGGGGAGAAATAATGAAATGAAGAAGAAGGAAGGATGTATCGAAGGGGAAATGCCTCCACCTCCTCTCTGCTTTGCTTCATTTTAAGGTTTAAAAGCAAACCTAAGAATTCAGAAGGAGGCGCCCTGAGCCTCTACTTGCGGCCAAAGGCAGGGCTCTGCTCCTGGTGCAGCCACCCTGTGTGCCCCGAGCAGGGGACAGGGCAAGGTGACACAGGCAGGTGCCACGTCAGCAGCCAGCACACTCCTGCCTGTGGCTGCCAACAAAGGTGGCCACTGAGAACCTGCCCTCAGCCACTGTGCTGTGGGAAAGGGGCTGAACCCACCAGCGCGGTGCTGTGCAGCAGCTGATGAGCCACGTGAGCGTGATCTCCTCCTCTTCCTCCTCCTCCTCTCCAGCACAGGGTCTCCAGGGTGTCTGGGTTGCAGGCTATGTGGTAGTGAGAGAGATGGGTGGAAATGGGCTCCCACAGGTGAATGAACAACACCCACCCAAGCACCCACAAAGCAAACCATGTGCTTTTCCCCAGCCCATTGACTGCTTTTGTCAGCTGAGTTTGCAACAGCAGAATAAGGGGAAATGTAGCTTTTTATTCCTCTCCTTGCCAATTCCAGCCGAAGTGCGGCTCCAGCAGGAATGAGTGTATTATTTTTGTTTCAAGGCACTCCTGCTCCAGAGCATAAAGTTACTCAGCATTTGCAGGACCAGGTCATGGTGGGTATTTTTATGCCATGTCTATTTTGCTCCGCCTCAGACTGACCCATTACTAATGCTTCCAGTGAGCAGGGGGCGAACACAAACAGTGCTTTGCTTGTACTTAGCAAATCAAAAGAGTTTTAGTTCTGTTTGCAAAAATGTATTCATGTTCAGATGTTCTTTATGCAGAACTGAAAGCACCTGAACCCCTGCCAGGGAAGGTTTGGTGAGCAGAGTGTAGGAGCCTGGCTACCCCATCTTGTATAAACACACTGGTGTTTTTGGAAGCAGACCTAGAGGAGTTGGCAAATGCATTTATTTAAGCAGCCCAGCTGCTCCTACCAATAATGGATTCACAGACTAATTGTGTATTTACTCAGCTCACAGGCCACTGAGTTTTGCATGTTACATGATTTGCACGAATCGATGAGTAGCATAGACACACAAACTCACATCTGGAACACATGAGCCATGAAGAAGGGATTTGCACAGTGATCTAGTTAGCACCTAGCAGCATCTGGATCTTCAAATCTGGTATTTGTCTTTCTTTTCTTGCAGTGAACTGTTAGACGTTATAAGGAGATTGCAGCAGTGCCCATTTCATAGGGCTGCATGACTCCTGCAGGATGCAGCTACCCAAAGAGCGAGGCTTGGAGCTGCTTCACTTCCCTGGCTGGCCAAGAAGGACAACTCCAGATTACATATGACCATAGCACAGCTGGACTGGGAACCTGCTCCTCTCACTGCTTTGGCAGGTACATGGAGATGCATTTTAATTCTAGCTATGGAAAAGTAGGGAAAAGAAATCTTTAGCCAAAAAAGCTAGACCTTTATGTGGGACATATGGAACAGAAGCAAACCCAAGGTCCTACCTAGAAACATCCTTCTGAGCCCTTCGGGATGTCTGAATCATAGAATCGTTAGAATGGTTAGTGTTGGAAGGACCTTAAGATCATCCAGTTCCAACCCCCTGCCATGGGCAGGGATGCTTCACACTGGACCATGTCACCCAAGGCTCTGTGCAGCCTGGCCTCGGGTCCATGTTTCTAGTTATGTGTCCATCTCCCACCTCGTCCTCCTCTGATGACACCTGCAGCTTGAGAAACCCCCCTTCTTGCCAGAATCCTTTCTACAAGCAGCACTTTTCCCACCTGGCTCAGGAATGCTTGCAGGATGCAATCTCAGATGGTCGGGCATGAGCGTTTGCCCTGGAGCTTCATTTAACGAGCTGTGCTCACCCAGCAAGATCCAGGCACTGTTCCTGCGATACGCTCGCTTGAGCAGCCTGGTGAGAAAAGTGGAGGCCAGGAACTTAAATTTTATGACCTTGTAATGGCCAGAGGCTCAAACCCGTGACAGAGCCCTCTCTGGTCAAGGCAATTACTAAAAACATGAGGAAGGAAAAAACCCCATAGCCCCCAAACCTGTCCTTTCTCCAGATTGCCAACTAAACAACCTGTGAGCTGCAATAATTCTGCAAAAGATGCTCTCGGGAGTGTTTTTTACACAGTGAGGATGGTCATAAATAGTAATAAAAAAATGCATGTGAGTGTATTTTACAAAGCGAGGGGAAAAATTCCGTCCTCTTCAAGCCCATGGTCTGTGAATAATTTGTGAACGAGAGAAGCAGCTCCATCTATCTTACACAGTGTTTGTTACAAATCATTTGCTCAGGTGTAAATCTTCCTGCCAGGAAGGGAGCAGCAAATCCTCCTTCAATTTTGGTCTGCTGAAAAACTTCCATAGCTAAACATGAGAAATTGGATCTGTAAGTAACACATTCAGAAGTGCATCGTGGGATGAATATATTCCTAGTGCCCATGATAGAGGTGCTGGGAGACGGTCCTTATGAGGGGTGATGGTCCTTATGAGGCTGGGGGTGGCTGTGGGGCAGGATTCCTGGCTGGCACACAGAGGCTTTAGCAGGCAAACAAAAGCCAGGCCTAAAAGACCACCCCCAAAACCCAATTCCCTCCCACAACACCCTCAGCGAGCAAGCGAAGAGCTGCTACCCAAGGGAAATTCATCAAAGCATCCCATCTCTTTTTAGAGCTCATGGAAAGGTGTCAACCCTGCTCCTCCTGACCCTCCTGTGAGTCTCATCAGGGTTGATAGAGCTCCAAAAGCTCCTGCTTTGGAGATTCTGTGGCTAAGTGAGACCTTAAACTTCCATTCACAAATAGAAGTGAGGAAAAGAGTTTAGTGCTGGTGGTGGCAAAGGGAAGTGTAAGCCTGTGATCTCTGAGGGGCTCTGCCATCTGAAGGCAAATGAAAAGGATGATCGCAACACCCAAGAATTTATTTATTTAAAAGCTATAACAAGGTTTCAAAGTGACACTGGGAGATGTGACTCATGGTACCTGAATGCTCCTGTTTGCCAGCACGCTTAGATATTGCTGTGACTGATAGGCCAACAAGAAAGAGTTGCAGAAAGGTGGTTCAGCCCTTCCAGCCTCTATGGCCAAGACCAAGGATGTTCCACTGGGCAGAGGCACTGAGGGACCACTTGCTCCATCCTGTCACCCATCTGTTTGGACTGTAAGCTCCACACAGGTGAGTTGCAGCTCTCCATCACTGTTTGCAAAGTGTGGCCCCTTCTAGGCAGTCCCATAATACAAACACTTTAAGTAAAACCAAGCACAGATGTGGGCTGGACAGTCAAGGAGAAAAATGCCCACCATGGTGTTTTCAGCACCATCAGAGACCTGGTAGGATAGACGAGGGGATTTTGGTGTAAGTCCTGTTTATCACTCCTGATAGATGAGTAGATCTGAGAAAGCCATTAACTTTTTCCCTTTTAATCTATGTTTTTTCTCTGCTGACTCTGGTCAAACCTGCTCTATCCACATCCAGCCCCTCCAGCGCTGCGGCTCTGGTCGCTCCTTCCCCAAAATGCCAAACCAGCTAGTAAAAGCAGCAATTCCATTATGTCAGAGATAAGATCCTTTTGCCCATCTCTTGATGAGATGACTTTTGGAGTGAGCTAGGACAGTAAAAATTGTGAATTGCAAATAATCTAATCAAATCTACGATTTGAGTTTCGTCCTGAGTTAATTACCTGAGTACTGTACATCTGTTAGCTACAACAAATCACTGCAGAAATGGAGAATCTGATTGCAATATTCACTTTTTGGATGATCTGCAGGTCAAGTATTATTCACTGAAGAGATTCATGAATAATTCTGAATAACTGGACCAATATATTTAGAAACTGTGCAATCTGCAAACAGGGAGAGGAAAAAGCCTCAAATAAATTATACATTGTGTCTTTTTCCTGCAGCTCTGGAAATGGATTTGATTGCCTTATCACACTCCCTGCTATGTCTATTTTTTCCTCCCAATAAACCCCCAAATCTCTCCTGATAAATTACTAACCCAACGAGGATTAAATCAGTCGAACAGAACCAGTCATCCTGCTCGTGGGGAGCTGCTTTCCACTTGGAAAATCTAAATCATTCAGCCACGTGTGTGTGAAGCAGTTGGATTAACTGGGGCGAGGCGAATCTAACCCCAACCGGAGGATGCTCCACTTCAAAAGGCCAAATAGCACAGAAGCAGGATGTGCAGAGCGGTGCCTGCGAGGTCCTCAATCCCTGATGCCACACGCCACCTCGTGTCGGGCTCAGGGAGCAGCTGAGTGCTCTTGCCCCAGTTTCCAGGCCTCTGACGTGATTCCAGTGCTGAGGGGGGAGTTTTGCTTGGTTTTATTTCTTTGCACCCTTTGGGAGTGTAACCGTGTGAGGAAGACCTTGGGTCCTCCATGGTGCTGTTATTCCGTGTTGGGTGCCAGTGCTTGGTGTTGGCTCCTGTAATTAAATTATATGTTGGATGGAGAACCTGATCCTGCCTATTTGTATGGTGAGACCTGCTAAGGACAGTGGGGTCTCCCCTGCCCCAGTGCTGTGTCTAATATCCTGCTTGTACCTTGCTTTCTGTCCAGGCATGGAGTGAGTTGGCCAAGGCGGACCTTGGAGTCATTTTCCGACGGAGATTTGTGATTCCCAAGCACCACAGGCACAGGAATTGGGGGCACCTTTTAAAAAGACTCCAGGCTCCAGATTTGGAAGGATTTGTGTCTGTGACCGCTGTCCTTCCTGCAGCACCACTGTGTGTTTGTGGAGACAGACGGAGGTAAGGTTCCTATTTTAGCAAGGTTTGACTTTACGGGGTTGGGATGTGGCTGAGATTTTTCTGCTGATCTGAGGACCAAGTCTCTCATAGCAGGTAGCATTCTTATAGCAAGGTAGTAACCAGCCTGGTGTGAGCATGGCGTGCAAGTGCTGCTGGGTTTCTCTGACGTCCATAGGCTTTTGTGCTTGTAAATGGGAGTGTTGCAAGTTGTCAAGCTGCTGGTGCTGTTCTGGGAGGTGTGATGTGCAGGGTCTGCTCAGAGGGCTGCCTGCATGCTGGGGGCAGGCTGGGCTTGCCAGCCTGGTCAGATCCATGTGAGAATGGATCAAATGGGAACAGCTTGTTTGAAGCTATCATAGGAATGCACAGCTAGGACTTGCTTTCTCCCTGACGTGTATATTAATCAATATTGTATTTCATCTGCTGTTTTATCATCCTGACACTCGGTATTATGATGCCCGTCTACAGCTCCTTACAATCAGCTTGTGTTTTTGCAGCCCTAAATAACTTGATCTCAACAACAACCTTTGTAACCCATCCCTCTTCCAGATCATCTGCATCAAGCAGTCCAGAGCCTTGCACAGGTTCCCCGGGATGCTGCCAATGACTTCCCTCCATTGTGAGGACTGACCTTTTGGTCTCACCCTTTCTTTCCGATGTTTCAACCAGTTGTTGGCTCAAGGGGCTGCCTTACCTCTTCCAGCAGGGCAGCTAGATGTCTTCAAAAGCCTTGGGTGAGGAAGTTACTCTGAGGCCTTGATCCAAGTCAGCTCTATCAGCTGGACCATCTCTGTCCTCATGATTGCTTCAGAGAAAGTTAAGTGTTACGGAGCATCACTTCCCTCTGTTAAAGGCCACAGGCTCTTTACATCATATTTGTCATTCAGCTGTGACTTTTAGCCTCTATTACAATTTCTACCAGATGTGCAAGGCTTTCATATCCAGCTCTTAGGAACCCGCTTCTAAAATTAGCCCCATGTTTTCCACCTATGGCCCTGCCACAAACTGAAGCAAAGGTTATCCACTGTGGTTAATGGTTAAGCAATTTTTCATGTGAGCACTTTTACCCTTGAGTGAATACGATCTCATCCTGGGTATTTATTACTGTTGGGTTTCTATATATTTCAAGAAGCAGAGGAAGTCATGTCTTTTACATGTGTTACAATACTCCCCCTTGGTTTGGGTGTGTTAGGAATGGAGTGAAGGAGGAAGAAAAGGCACAAACCCCTTTATGGGTAGTTCCTTTTCATGCCAGTTGATCCAGTCCAACTACCACGTTGTCATGCCAGGTTAAGGTGAAAAAATGCTCCCCCTCCTCCCTCTAGAGGAATCTTTTCCTCTTTCTCTTTTCTCCAGCCTTTTCCTTTCCTCCTGCATTTCTTCCTATCACTGGGACACAAAAGAGAGGGTTGGAAAACACCAAAATCAGAGAGTTTCCTGACTTTGAACCACCCAGCGGCCTTCAGAAGACTTTCCATTTGCTTTTTAAACACTCAGGCCTAAATATCACATCATGTGCCCAGCCCCAAATAGCTGTGAATTAAACAGGCTGCGCTGCTTTTTTGGCTAATAGGTATGTCCACTAGTGCCGCAGCGTTATCTTCACATCCCACCGGTGTTTGCATTGTAGATCAGGAGCTCCAGCTGACTTTTCCTTTTCTTGTTCAAGATTTGAAGAGCTGAAAGGACATTTATTCAGTTGCACAACCTCCATTCAGGGTGTTTCTCAGGTCCTGGCCATGGGGCTCATTTTTTGTCCTTTGACAGCCACTGTAAATCAGTAAGGCGGTTTGGAGGTCACTTGCAGTCAATCAGTAACAAGTGCTGGCGGAGGGGAAAACCCTAAATATTTGGTCCAAAAACAATGGCTCTAAACTCAAAGTTCTCACTCAGGGTGACATTTTCCCAGCCCTCCCTTTGGAAACCTGGCTCGGTGCAGAACCCCAACCTGGCCGTGGTCTCCTCCTGGTAATTATCTGCACAGGGAATGTCACAGCACGTGCACACCGCCTGAATTACAGCAAACCAGGCTGCAGCATGCTTTGGGTGGAGGAAGTGGGTCTTGGGGTGCAAGGTGCTAATTTGGTGCCAGCTGAGTAACCCATCCTTACGAAGGAAGTCATTAGGTGCTGGCTGAAGCCGTGCATGACCTTCATCAGCCACCTCCTTCAGGAACCAAGCCCCATGGCCAGGTAGTAATTCTCGCAGGGGTCCCTAATTCCCTTTGAAACAACTGGGAACTAAGCTCTTAAATACCTTTGCTGCCTGAATCGTGTTCCAGTGCTGTCATCAGCTCTGTTAGCTCCTCGCTCTGGCGCTGGTTGCCTATAAAATCTTCTGCCTGACCTCACCTCAAGCCTCTGCAATGAGAACACGCTCAATTCCCTCTTTCCTTTGACCTCAGCTGCTCTGGACTTTGCAGTGATGCAGGATCCTATCTCTGAGTAATCATCCAGCCATCTCTCCATGCGTGAAAGGGCCCTCATGCCCTGCACCACCAGCTCTATAAATGCATCAGGCTCTATATGTAGTCTGGATGTGCTTTAACAGTCCGGGCAAGCCATCACTTTTTCAGTGCTATTTTTCACCCCTGTTACTAGAGCTGGGCTGCACAGTTTGCACAATAACCTGTGACTCATTTTTGGATCCATTTGCTGGTTTCCATTGAGATTTAGCTGCAGCGTTTGCAGATTTACGTGTTGCATGTTACATCTTCACTGCAGACTGGGAGGTGGGCACTCTGTGCTGCACTCTCCTCCTGCCTCCCAGAAGTGTCCATCACATCCATTTCCGAGCCCTGGGGAGTTCCTGCAGGTCTTGGACCCAGCTAACTTGGGTCTGCTCCCTGGCCAGTGTCTGCACAGAGGAGAGCCTTGACAGCGGCCACTGGCCATGGGCACATCCTTCCTCCAGCTCTTCCTCGGAGCCTCACGCAGGCACCCGTGCTCCTTCCCACCCTGCTGCTGTGCAAGGAGAGGGGTCAATCAGGCTTTGCTGTTTCTCTGTCTCTCACTCATTTAATGCAAACTTAACACTGGCATTGCCTCCCAGCTTTCTGACAACCTAGAGAGATGTGCCCAGAGAGCAGGGTGGAAAACTGAGTGCGTGAGCAACACAAAAGGAATTTTCTGATCAGGAGATGCGTGCCAAGTACCCATTAGGCTTGCAAAGGTTTTAACAACATCCTCCAGCGCTTGCCCTGTGCGTAGGTTTTCCTCAGGCTGGCTGACTGGTCAGACTTGAATTTTAGGCTTCTTAAGGATTTAATAAGAGGCTGAACTGAAATACTAGCTTTGAGCGGAGAGCTACATTCTTCAAGGTCAGAAGGTGGAGAGGGTTAGTGCTGTGCCATGGGGAGGTGCGGTGCTCCCAGGGTGGCCCAGTGAGCAGGCAAGGGGATGCCCACTGCAGTTCTGCAGTGCCACCCTACAGGCACCACAGGGCCCAGAATGCTATAGGCTTGGGCAGGAGCTACACGAGTGTGGCTGTTCTGTGCTGGGAGCTGGGCTGGCCTGCTCAGTGTCCTTCCTCCACTGCACCACATTGGAAAACTGACCCAAAACCTTCCCTGGGATCCCCCATGCATGGAAGTCCTTGTGCATCAGAACTGCAGCAGACCATTCGTGCGTAAGAGTGCAGTGAGTGTGCATGCCTAGTTCCCAAGGGTTTCAAACAGGAGTAAAAGCCAAGATGGTATTTTAGACCCCAGGCTTAAGCACCGTTACGTGCTAGCTGGAGGAGCAATGAATCGTGTGCTTTCTCCTCTCAGCTACATTTGCATCCCAGCTCCTCTGGAACAGCTGGGTACATGTCTCCCGAGTCCCTCCAACCCTCCCACACTTGCAAAATCCCTTAGCTTTTTTGGGAAAAAAAAAGAGCCATATAAAGCCAGTCTTTATTAAACCACTCTCCAATGCTGCTGTGTTAGAAAGGATGGCACGAACATGCCACTTCCTACGGCTCGCCTGCAAGATGACAGATGAGCCATTGGAACAGTGGCACTTGTCACAGCCAAGGATGATCCGGCTGAGGTGCCAACTGCTCCGGACGGCAGCAAGGCCAACACCTCCCAGTGGTCTTCACAAGGACATGCACAAGCAGTACGGATCTTTAATTGGAGGTTTTCTCCCATAGGAAAGGTACAAGTGAAACCCAAGTGGGTGTTTTCTTGCCCAGCAAATCTGACCCAGGCTCCTCTCCCTCCCACCCTGTTGAAGTTCTACAAATAAGTGGAGTTTTAGAGCATTTTGGGCATAACCCAAGGACAGACCCCTGGGAGAGGAAGCCACTTCTCCATTCCTCATTCTGTGGTCTCCATCCTTGGGGCAGCTGCCAGTGCAGGGCATGAAAAATCTTCCCAGGAACCAGAGCCGGACTTGGGTTCAACGCTGTTATCCTTGCTGTTATTTTTCCTTCTTTCAACAGCAAAATACCCACCATGCGCAGGCTTCAGGGGGGATAGAGCCTCACACATCATGCTGAAGCCCAGCATCTGCCTATTTAATCTCTTTCCCTTATCATACCAAGCCCCAACACGTCTGCTTCCCCAGCACTGGGCACCACCCCTTGCAGCAAGCCCGTTAGATGGCACCATGGGGTAGTGCTCACTGCACCTTCCTTCCTCTCACCCAGACGTGTCTTGACACTGGTCCAGCCTTGAACTGGCCTTTTGTGCAAGGCACAAAGCTCTGGGCACCGCCGTAGTAACTCACTGCACCCACTGAACAAAGAGCAACGATAAGGCTCGCCATGCCATGCTCGCCCCTCGGACAGTCCTCAGGAGGGATTTTCCAGGATCAGCCTTTTCTTTATTCAAGGATTTCTGCATAGGCAAATGTTACATTGCTGGGGACACACAAATGGTAAAATGATCAATCCTATGTGTATGCACACACTCGTGTGTTGCTCTTGGGGTATTTAATCATACGTGTGTATACAGTGGCCTGGAGCGAAATGTTCGCTGTGGTTTGAAGGAATGTTCTAACAGGGTCTCGCCTACAAATGCCTCTAAAGAGTGACCTCTCTGTGTGTCTGTGTCTGTGCAGTGCAGTTTCAGCAGCTCTGTGTCTGTGTAACACAGTCTGCAGAGTGTGTATTGCCCTTTGAGTTTTGTTCTGACTCCTCTTGCTTTACTCTTTCACCTACAAAAGCAGGATTTCTAATGACAATAAGCAGTACATTGCTGCATGAGCTCAGGTGTAAAGGGTTTTCAAAAGCAGGACAACTGGCAGCACACTGCCATCTTTCTGCCTTGGATTTTTTGTGATAGAGAATATATTGATTAAAGCAAAAACAATGCAATGAGGGTGTTTGCTGACCTTGTTCTGATGACTGAAAAGTCATTTCAGGGTGAGAATGTGCCTTGAGCTTCTACAGGGACCTGTTGTCCTGGGCACAGGATCAAGGGAGATTTTCATCCAGTACGGATTGCAAGACAGGTAGTAGTTGCCATTTAAAACTGAGGTACGTTCCAAAGAAAACAGCTAGGAAGATTTCAGTCACAAGAAGCAAATTCATAATGCGTGGATTGGTTAAATGTGCACAATTGTAAATACAGACAATAATTTACAAGCTTTTCTCTTGAAATACTAGTGCTGCTATAAGGAGACAAGCATGTGACTTACTTATAAAGGCTTACCATAGCATTTCCATACTGTAAATGAGCCTGATTAAGTTGACATTAGCTATTACTTGAGCTGCATTCCAATTACCTAAACAAATGCTATGAATTCCGTCATTTCTGATGGAAGCTACACAAAAATTGTCTAATTACTGCAGTGAGTCATCTAGTTAAATGGTACTTCTATATGGACAAATTGATTTCAATGCGAGATTAATAGCCTTTTGCTGCTGTTTTACGTGCTTGCCAAAGACCATACTACATTGTTGCTAAGCATCATTAATGGATTAAAAGAAAGGTTCTGCATAATTCCTACAGTGGATCTTCAAGCAGCTTGTTTAGTTCGTGCACTAGCCTAGCGCTTGTTAGCCCTACGTAACACATGGGTCTGGGAGGCTGCCGCGTGCGAAGGAGGTTAATGCAATCCCAGGAACTCTTTCAAAAGCTCACAGGTTTTCTTATGGATGACTTCGCGGAGCTTCCGCACACGCCGGGTGCTGGAGGTGCCCACAAAGCTGTCTGGCTGTAGGACAGCCATGCCGTTGTGGACATCGCCCATGATGATGAGCTGGCCATCCACCGTGGTCATGTTGGGACATGGGCAGCTCCAGTCCATGTTCAAAAGGGTGATTTCTAGGGGTTCTTTCCCCAGGAATTTTAATCCCATTTTTTCATCTTTGAGAATCTCCTCCACTGTCACCAGCGCATGTCCCGAGTCTTGGTCTTCGGTCAGCTCTGTTATCCGGCCCAGGATAACAAAATCACTTTTGCAGAAGCTTGTCACCAGCTTCTGGCGTGGTTTGCAAGCTTTGCAGTGCGTGTTCTTTGGGAAAGGGCACATCTCTTCACAGGCCTCCCGGCTCTCAAAGTTGTTCTCATTGCCTCCACACCCGCCGTAGATGAAGGACTGGCACTGTTTCGTCAGGCTGTTGTAGGCCCACCGGGGCTCATAGGCTTTGCAGTGACCTTGGAGGGCTGGCAGGTTGCAGATGTTGATGGGGCCGTTCATGCACGTTAACATACAGTTCTCATAGGTCTCAAAGTGGTTGAGGTTGCTGTTACAGTTCCCATAGATGAAAGTAAAGCAGTTGTTTTTCTTTGCATCATAGTACCACCTGGTCTGCTCTTCCCCACAGTCTTCACTGTCGGGTTGCTTCAGGCACTCATCGGTTGGAAAATGTGTTTTGTTTTGGGAAGCTTCTTTGGATGTGGGCTCCCCTTTGATGACTGACAAAGGGAAATCAGCCCTGAGAAGGCCACCGCTGTTCTGGGCAGTGCAGGTGTAGATGCCAGCATCTTGGAGCTGGGTGTTGTAGATGACCAGCTGGGCGATGTTGGTGACTACTACGTTCCCTCTGACGTGATTTGGTTTCATGATGACTTTGTCTTTCCCATCGACCTGCTTCTCCCATGTGATTTCTGGCTTGGGTCTCCCTGTAACGTCACAGAGGAAGCTGACGGTCTCTCCCACGTAGACAGACTGATGGATGGGGTTGTTCACCAGAGCAGGGGGCAAGATATCAACGACTGTTGTCTCGGAATAGGCAGTAGTAGGGCGAGCTGTTGTTTCTGGTGGGATAGGGCTGGTGTTTGGCCAGGTAAGATGGTACCTACAGGTGACTACATTCAGTGTAATGCCTTTGATGCAAGCTTCTGCATCCATATAGCACTTGTTGTAGTAGGTGAGCCCATCAGAGGCGCAGGTGAAGCTCGGCTCCTTCTCACACCTATCCTTGCACTTGCAGACGGGTTGCCCATCCCAGATATCACACTCTGAGCCTTGCTGGATGCACATGAAGCGGTCACAAGTCGCCTCCTTGGGCATTCCCACCGGCCCTTTTTTCCCCTTGACATCCATGTACCGAGCTGCCACACAACTCTTTGTTCCACAGACATTGGGGCAGCACTTCTCAAAGGTCTCACACTCCTGTGGGGAAAGAACACAGCCCAGTCATTACTGGGGGCAGAGCAAAGTCCTTTTCAGAGACCCAAATAGTAGGGAGCCCAGAAACTTCCAAGGTGTTAGCTCAGGGGGACCTGATCTGCCACAGTTATCTATGGTCTGAAACCCTATATCCCCAGGAATGGCTAGAAACATCCCCCCCCACACCTCCTGAGTGGTTTCTAAACACGCTGGGGTTTCTGAGTGCTCCAAGAGAAGACTTTTGAGGAGGAAAATGAATTTCTGTTTCTTAAACACTAACCTCATCATAATTCTTTCCTAGAGTCACATGGACTGCTCAACTACTGAACCAACAACCCCCCTTCTGCACTCTCCCAAATGCCTGAGGACAAGGCCTGAGAAACAAAAGCGGATGGAAAGTCTTATCATATGGCTGTAGGCAGTAATCCTTCTTATTTTCCACAGAAGTATGTAAAGTATTATTTGAATTCCCTGAGACTAACAGCCTACTCTTGGAGGTGAAACTGCCAAGGATTTGTAATTGTTCACATTGTAGAGGAAATAATAGAATATCTCAAAAGTAAGGAAATTCTTGCTCCCAAAATACTTTTTTCTATGGTATTTAGGAAAACAAACCCAAAACAGCTCATTATGGCTTCTCTGTCCTATTTTAGTCCTATTTTCAAATGCATCGTCGCTCTTCTAGTGATTTATTACACCCCATCTCAGCTACAGTCAGCTCTAAATTGCAGTTAATTTTAGCAGAATTTTCATCTTCTGTGCAGAAAAGGTGTTTGATACGTGTGATCACAGCTTCTGGGTTGTTATGGATTAAGGGACCACGAACACTGGTACCATGTCCCCAACGGGGCACACTTCCACCGTGTGTTAAACCCCTACAACCCCCCTGAAACCCAGCGGCTTTCTCCGTAAGTGAGAACAAAATGTTTCTTAAGCTACCAAACCAAAAGCTTCCCCTGAGCCCAGTGTCCTTTCCTTATTGGGAAAAAGATGACCTAATAACATAACTCTTTCCCCATTTCCAGCTGCACATTGCTGGGTTTCAGAAGCAAAGTTAGAAACCAGAATGGGTAAAGTTTCCAGCTGAGGTTGAGGAGCGTGGCTCTTCAGAGTCCTTGGTGCTCACAGACCACTCACTCCAGGCACGTATTTCTGAACAGTGGCTTCTGGCTTTCAGTTTTTGACCAGTCAATTATTAAAACGTCGTCCCCTGCTCCTACTGCTGGGGTTTTGCAAGTGTTTTTATGTTCATTGCTGCACCTGGTAGTTGGAACAGAGGAGGCTTATTTGGGAATGGTGAAAGCAAAAAGAGCACCTTCATTCGTAACACATGGGATCCATCTGAGCAAATGCCTTTGTTTACTTCATGGCCAGCATTTTTCTCTATCATTTTTTTTTCCCCTCCACTCCTTTTAGCATTGCAAAACCAACCTGGCTCCAGAGCATAAATCCAAGGACTTTTGTAAGCATGGTACACGTTGGTGGAGCTTTGCTGTTGGACATGATGTAAGAGGCAGGATGAGCAGGTATTTTCAGATGCCAGCTTGAGCTGGCAGTGCTGACAGGTTGAAAAATGAATTTGGGGGTTGTAGGCTAAGCACATTTTGAGCTGGGAGCATCACAGAGAACATCTGCCTGGTCATTTAAACCATGCCCCTGTTTTGCACTCCAAACATGCTTTGTGTTTCAAGTGCAGCAAAGGCTGATGATTTACATGTTAAATCAAACCATTTCATTTAGGATTCCTCCCAGGAGTATAAAGCACTGATGATGCCACCAACAAAGAGCATGGTGACACTGCTAAAATACCATGGATTGGCCCCAGGGCACGCTGAGCTCTGGAGTATCAAATTCAGACCTTTCTTTTGACAAGAAAGCCAGGAAAATGATCAAACAGAGTGAGCACTGTACCCACATCAGCATAAGTGACAGCAGCCACACACCTTCCCACCTAATTGATATCTCATCGAACCTTTGCTATTTTATACAGATCACAGGTTGTTTAAATACATGCACGGTCTGCATCGAGTCCCGCACGGTGCCGGCGCCTTCCCAGCAGGAACAACCCTTCCATCGGGTGCAAACAACCCACCACCAAACCCCATTGCCCGCGCCACGGAGGTAAAAGCGTGCATCACTCACCAGATCAGCTTCGCACTCCCTCTTGCAAGTGCTCTGCGCGTCTACCCACAGGTTGGGGTTCATGTCATTGGGGCATATCCCAGCGTGGGAATACCGGATCGGAGGTAGAGCTCTCGCCTTCAGAGAGACCTCCAGAAGCAAGAGGACACTGCTCTTCCCCAGCAAGATCCACATCCACCGAGTGAACAGCACCACCAACATCTCAGAACTTCTCCAGGGCAGTGGCAGGGACTGAGCTGGAAGTAGTTCTTGTCTGCCTGGGGCTGCTCTGCTTTGTTTGTAAGCCTTAAATTTTCGAGGAACCCAAATGCACTTGACTTCGGTGAAAACTTCAGCAAGCTCCTTCGCTGCCTCTGCTGATAGTGCAGTGTGGTCGGGACCTCATTGGATTAAAGGTCCTAGGAAGTTACCCCCTTATTTTAAGAGAAACGCTAATAGTCTGAGCAGAGTTAGCTCTATTTATACCCTGCCTCTGTTAACAAGTCAGAAAAAGTAAACTTGATTTCTTTGACAGGCACACGCTTCCTATGTCCTGGTGGCAGTCAGACAGATTTGTTGCAAGAAAAAAAAGCTGGAAAGAGTTCAAAAGGCTGGAACTGGCATGGTGGGACCCCTGCATGTTTCTGAATGCAGGGAGGCCTTCTTAACCCCTTTAGACCTAAAGTACTTCCCTATGCTAAGAATGGCATTTACTTCTGAAAGAGTACTTGTCTAAATAACACGGACCCGCGGGCAGGGGATTTCCCCACGGCAAGGGGCTACACAATCACTTGCTAAAAGGAACAAGTAATAGGATTGAAGCAATTAAAGCTCGAATATCGTATTTTAACAAAGGAAGTGGGGAAGAAATAACTTATTTAAACTGAGGAGCGACAAAGCTGTTGTGTCTTCACTGCTTCTGCCGGGGCTCCTCCGGGCTTTTTTGCTTCTTTTTGGTGGGGAAGATTTCCAGGATGCCGAGTTTAATGCTGCCCTCCAAGGCCACCAGCAAGACGTTAAAAGTGTCCCTGAATTCCTCCACATTTCCTGACAGCCAGATCCCATTGTACAGTGCATTGCTGACCCCTTTAACAGCACCGACAAAACAACAGTACAAGTTCAACTCTATGGAAACCTGCATAAAGGAATGTACAGCATTTTTGCATTGGGGGGCAGGGGGGAAATGCAGTCAAGCTGAGTTCCTCGGTCCCTGATTATTACAGCAAGGGGCTGATCCTGCTCGTGCTGAACACGTGCCAAAAGCCAGGGACGAGCGGCAGAAGCCAGAGTCGCTCAGCACCTTCCAGGATTGGAGCCTTTGGGCTGAGCTCTGGGCTGGCTTGGATGGATCCTGCATGGTGCTAAGAGCCAGGTGAGTTTGCATCCCACGTGGGGGCACAGCAGGGCCAGAGCAGCAGCGCTGTGCTCTGGGAGGAGGCAAGTTTGTGCCCCGTGCCCAGTGCTGCAAAGCCAACAGAGCCGGGCACAATCAACCCCTTCGGCAGAGCTTTTCTGTTGTGTTTATTAAAGTGGGGCTGGTTTCATGGCGGAGCCTGGTCCTAATTCTCCCCTCAGTGATGATGGCTCCCAACCAGTACAGCCAGAATGAACCTGCAGGCAACGGGGGCCACGGGGCTTCTGCTCCTCCCCAAAGCACAGCAACTGCTGGTGTTTCTCAAGGGTCACCTAGGAAAGGAAAGGAAAAGAGCCTGGATCCAACCTGCCCTTGGCTGTGGCATTACTGTGGCAACCCAGGCTTAGAGAGAAGTTCTGTGGCTGTTCTGATTTGTGTGGCCGCATTAACGATAGGCACCGCATTTGAATTGCATATGACGTGCAGGGAGAAGTTTTCCAACCGAGCTATTTATAAGGAGCGAAGTCAACCACCAGGCAGCAGCTTCTGCAGCTGATTTATCCTCTCTGAAACTTTAGAAACCTGCACGGCACTCGTACAAAGCAACATGTTTTATTCAGTACTTGTTTACAAAGACAAGCGCAGCGCCCTGTGATGCCTAAAAAAGCCAACCAAAAATGACACATTCCCAAGAGGTACTTAAAATTCTTACAGCTCTATTAACAACAAAATCACATGTGTGAGAGGTTCTGTTGACTAAACAAAGACACTTTATGTTGTAAAACTGACTACAGATCAGCTTTGAAACCAGCTGTATGTGGGTCTCAAAGAGGGTGGGTATCCCGGGTGATGGGATGACCCCGGCAGCTGCTCTACACGCAGGGAATTTGCCCTCAGTCTATGGCTTTGCCACTGTGTAGCTGTGGATGTCGTTTTCCCCTCCCATATGGAGTCTTTTAGGGCTGTTTTACCTCTTTACCCATTGAGGCAGAGGTAAGGAGCTGGTGAGTCTGTGGTGCTTCTTGGGACAGAAAGCAAGCTTTGGCCATGTTAAGTGAGAGAAGCACCAGTGTGGACGCACACTCTATGGGACTCCCTTCCAGGGAGTACAAAATAACACTATCTTATATTTTCCCCCTTCCCAGACCAAGGATCCCTTGCCCAGAGGCCCATTTCAGCTGCGGGGGAGCAGAGTGAGTCTCTAAAGAGTCAGGAACTGGTTTGCCTGAGATGGAGCAGTCTCTGCTTTGCTGCGTCCTCCTCCATCCGCAGGGATATTCTCCAGGGACAGGTAAGTCCCACTGCTGCTTTCTGCTCTCAGCTCCCAGGTATGGTGTTCAGTGTGTGACAGCCAGGATGGTGGAGCTCAGGAGGTGACAGGTTGGCTGGAGGGGAAGTGGCATGGGACATGCAACTCAGCTGATTTAATTGTGTCCCTGTTGCAGGTCAGTGGGGTCCTGAATGGCTGGATTTGATGTGTTCTCACCCCAGACACTGGGCTAGTGCTTGGCACAGCGGAGAGGGGCAAGGACATTCCATAGGAGCTTGGGAGAAAGGGCAAAGCAATTATCATTAATGACAATGATGGTTTTGTTGGGTCACTGTGCCATTAGAATGAGGCACAGGAAACCCGTGGTAACTGAGAAATTGTGTTTCAGCAGAACTTTTGCATAGGAAGCCTCTTAGGGAATCAAATCCTGGCCTAATCCAATGGGAACCGGACTGACACTGTGCCCCTCTGGCTCCCATCGCTCCAGGAGCAGGGAGTGCTCAGCCCCATGACGGATCAGGCCCTCGGCTGCTTGAGCACAGTGAGGAGAGAGGAAAACAGCGCCATCAATCTCGCTGTGAGCAGGGGCAGGGAGCTCCCGGGGTCAGAGGCGGCAGTGAGGACTCTGAACGACCCTCGACAGCCCCGTCCCTGCCAGCGCATCCCAACCTGAGCGGGAGAGGACACCGGCCCCGGGCTGCCCCGGTTGCCCCAGCACAGCCAGCCAAGCTCTGCCTAAGGCACCCGGCACCTCCTGGGCTCCAGTGAGAGCTGTCTTCTCGCCTGGTTTAAACCCCACTGACCCCCGTGGATCTGACTGGGTACTCCAGAGCAGCACCAGTTAATGCCAGGGGTGAGCAGGGGGCTTCGGCAGGCTCCCTGGGCAGAGTTTTCCTCTTTTTGTTTATAAAACACAATGCATTTTTCCTGTAGTATGAGACATCAAATAATCCTTATTCTCCATTCCATGAACAAATCTATTACGAACATTGATTTTTGGCTTGTCTTCCTCGTATCAGATACTGGTGTGATAAAGAGCTTCCCAAATGAGTTCAAACCTTAGAAGAAACCCACTACTCCCTCAAAATCCCCCTTTCTGATCAAGGTGTTGGATGGGAAGCTGAGATCAGCTTTCTCTTCATCCCAGCTGGATAAACCTGAGCCCTGATGGCTTTGAGCCATCAGGAACAACCAAGATCTGCTCCCAGCAGTGGGGATATGGCATCTCTGACCATCCTGTGCTCCACATATGTCCATCCAACACTACACCAAAAGGCCTGCTAGGATGCCCAAGGGTCCTGGTTAGGGCTGTTCATCCAGAATTCGCTTAACTGCTGCTGGGTTTTGTACATCACAATTTCTTTGTCCTTTTTCTTACTCTTCCAAGCTCTCCTATAGGATGTCCCTCTTGCTGCACCAAGTGCTGACCCAGTGTGATCTCTTCTTCTCGAGGAGGGAATAGGATTCTCTGATGCACAGGGAACCTGGTACTAATTCCCTGCCCCTTCTCCAGAACAGGCATTAAGCCTGCCCTGCTGCAGGCCCTGCTCCCACAGGCAGCCCCAGGGACATGCTCTTCTTTAGCCTCATCATCATCATTCATGCTCCTTATGTGGCTCCTGGTCCATGCACAGATGCAAATGTGGTGCCTGAACAGAAAAGGACTTTAAAAAAGGCCCCTAATTCTGTCTCATTTAGGAAGTAACGATGCTCCCCTCTGTGTGCAAAGCTTATTGCACTTAAAGCTGATAGCCAGACATTTGAGAGGGAACATCGCTGCCAGATCCCTTTTGAAGCGCGGCTGCCAACTGCTTGCCTCAAGCAGGAATGTTGCTTCCAAACCCACAAAGAAATCCAGATAATGCCTCAGGACCTGAGATTCAGCTTACTTTGGACTGCAAAAGGCCAAGTCTTCCCCTTCAAGTGATGTCCCACTCCCACAAAGCTTGGGAGAGCCTGCTCGGGGCATGGCCAGGAGCCCAAGGTGCCCGGATGCCTCCCCGCATCCCTTAGAAGAGCGCACATTTCATGCTGGCCATGAGGCTGGCTGAGCGAGGAGGATTTTTGGCACCATGTGCTACACCTCTGAACATCAAAGCAAAGGCAAAGGCTGCTGTACTGGCCACCTGTGTTGGAAGCACACAGATATGAGTAGGGCAGATTTGAGCCGAAGCTATGCGACGGTAATGGTGTGCCTGGATCCTACTTTCGAGGCTGTTCATGTGCATAATTAGCAGTGGAAGCACATTTCAGTTTCCCCTAGTGCAGATCTTTGTCTCAGCTCCCTGTAAGCGCCCATAACCAATAAACATTGGTTTTAACTTCTGAGATAACCCATCTGAGCAGATAACAGTGTGCACGGCCCGGCTCAGGGAGCCGGGGGTACCTTGAGAGCAGTGATTGCTCACCACAATGAGCCGCTGTTTCAGTGCGTGCTGCCTTACGTGCAGATGCTCAATAAGCATAAGTTAATGTAGTTAGACAAAAAGGGCTCAATTGGGGAGGGGGGGAATCAATAATGTCAGGGAGTTTATTACAGGGTTATGGGCCACCTGCTAGACCCCAGCATTAGGCAAGCGTGATGCTGTGCTTCAGTGAGGGCTCATGGTGCTGCGCTCAGACAGCGCTAGCGCCAGGATTATTATTTTATGCCTCAGCAGATGGCTTCTGCTCAGGGGTTTTATCTTTGAGTGCAGGCACACGACTACTCATCATTTGCTTTCTCTCGCTCTGCTAACGTAAGCTGGGCAGGAAGCAATTGCCAGTTTGATGATGGTTCATTATTGCTAGGTTTATTCTGTATGAAACAGCGCAGCGAGAGGCAAAGAGGGCACAAAGGAAGAAAATCAACCAGTTAGCAGTGAGATATGGGGAAAAGCTGGGCTCAGAAGCTAATCCTTCCCTGGCCCCTCTTTCTGTCTCTCTTTGGGTATCCCCATAGATAATTCAGAGATGCCATAGAGCTGGTGTCTTTGGAATGTCAAGCTTGCAAAGGTCAAATGTTGAGAGTGAGTTCACCCCACCTTAGAGCAGAGGCTCTCGATCACTTCCCAAATTCCCTTCCAGCCCTGTTCTCTGTCACCCTCAATGTGGAGTGAGACCTGCTCCATCCAAGCTTTGAGATAGGGAAATCTGAGATCTGTGCAGCAACCTGGAGCACTGAGAAACAGAAATCACAGCCACATTGCAGGGGCAGCACTGTTCATGTCAGTTATCTGCTTCCATGATGTGCAGGCTGGACAAGAGCAGGGTCACCTGCTGAATACGGGGAGATCCATCCTGCACTGAGGCACGGCTGCACCAGAGAGGCTCAAGCGCCTCACTTTGTTGCAGGTTTTACTAACTAGTAGTAAGTTTTGTGGCTACCTCAACTAACAGCACTTTAGGAAACTCTGGAACTCCGGCACCCATTCCAGGGTGTGCAAGTGCAGCAGCCATCGCATGAAACCTCATTGAACTGGTGCATTTGCTGCTGTTGTTTATGATTTTCATCCTTGATTCTTGGTTCCAGGTCAGTTTGAATGAGGTTAACAGCAAGGTGCAGGCCTGTTCAGGGTGAGTGCTCAGCACATCTTTCACCAGAGCCGGTGATGTTTCTCTGGGAACGTGAGTTAATTTAGTTCCACCTGTAGGAGGCTAATGAATATCACTAGACCCATTGCACAGATTGACTTCAGTCTGCAAATGACCCTCGTTTAACCTCCCTTATTTACTTTTAGGAATTAAAAGCAGGGAGGAAATCACTGAGTGTCACACAGCAGCAGCTGGGGAAAGCTGCAGCCCCCTGACCCTGCTGCCCACCCCGTGGGCACCATTTGCTTGTCAGAAAGCTCGTTCAATATACAAATGTCACCTTGCTTTTGTTTGTGATGTGATTGAGCTTAATAAACAGTAAGGTTTTAGCCTGCTGTGCTAATTTAATTGAGCACAACCCCATCACCTTCCTTGAAAACCCAGTGCCTCCTGGTTTGTGCCGTAAGCCTTAACTGCCTGTGACTTCAGCCTGAAGGTCCCATCTCACTGTCACTCTGAGCTGTTCCTTTTAGAAAGCTTAAGAACCTATTGGTGGATGAGGTCTGAGCTGAGAGTTTGTCAGGTGAGATAAAGGTGAGATAAAAACTGCTGCACGATTGCCTGGATTTGTGCTTCATTGTGAGACTTTCGCAACCCCCTGAATCCAGTGAAGTTTGAAGCCCTTGCTGTGGCTGGGAGCCTCTCCAGCTCCCAGTGACTGGGCTTTTCATCAGGCAACAAGCCAAGGTTGCTGGCTTCTCCGGACAACCTGGAAGTGCCAGAGCTCCTCTGAGGGTTTGGTATCCAAAACTTCGCTATAAACAATAATTAATGTTCACAAAATGGAGCTATTTCCATTTCTGCAAAATGCCATTAAATCCTTTTAGCGTCAGCTCTGTCTTTGTGGAATTTAAATCTAAATTAGGACAAAATTCCTTTCAATTGAAGAGTTATTGCCTTCGTTTGCCTTTGCTGGCTGTTAGTGGTCCTGGCTGCCACTCAGTGCGTCCTCCAGCTATGCTCAGTGTGACCTCTGCCAGGAGCAGTCCCTACCTGGTAGCTTGGCCCTGTGTACCAGATACAACACATCCCATGGTCTACGCTGCTGGAACCTAGATGATGGCATCAGAAAGGGTGAGTAAATCTCTTCTGGGCCACTGACACCCCTACTTAAAATGCCCAAAGGAGCCTAAATGCATATGTGGCATTAACAGGGAGCTCCTTTCCTGGCATTCATTCAGCAGCAGATCTGAACACAGGCTGGAGGTGCAAGTGATGTTTACAAAGCAGTGATGATCTACTTCCATTGATCTCTCAGGTACCAAGCCACCCCTGCCTGCCCTGGTAATGGGATGTTTGTGTTCATTAGTGACTCTTTTCGTTGTAGCTCTTTCTGATTTCAGCTAATTCAACACACGTTTGCATCTTGATCTTTTATTGTTTGCAGTGTGAAGAGAGCACCTGCAGCCTACACCACAGCAGTGTTCACTGAGATGCAGCACTTTCTTATCCACAGCAGCTTGGTCCTCAATCGCCTGAGGTGATGGTGGCCAGCAGAGCCTTTGCAGGTAAGGTGACAGAGATTCATGTGGTGTAATCGTTATCGTTTCCCAGTGCCTCCAGGGCCTGCACGTTATCTCCCCAATTGCCAGGACTGTTTTAATGACAGACGCAGCAGGCTCTTTTGAGCGGGGAGGTACAAAGGGATGGGAGCATCGTTAGAGGCAGCGTTTCAAACGCTCCGTAATGGCCTGATTTCTCCCCGCTTGAAGTCGATGGTACATATTCTGCTGACTTCAAAGAGGTACGGGGTGAGGTTACAGCCAACCACTCTTGGAAATCCCACCCAGCGCTCGAGTTTTCTCGACCTGAAGGCCAGTTCAGCAGCTCCGCTCCCACAAAGGAGCTTTCAGCAGTCCTGTAAAAGCCGCTGCAGTGATTTTAGCCCTGGGTTCACATGGCAGCAGCATGTGAACCGTGGAAAATCTAGAGGACAATTCAGCCCTCCCAGGTTCTGATTGCTCTTCTGCAGATGTGGGGCTGGCAATGCTCTGGCTCTCTCCTCTTTGACTGGGGCGAAGCTTAGGGCAATGGGATTCCTAATTAGCTCCTTTGGTGATGGTACTTAGGTACAGGGGTACAGTTGTGAACTCCTGCGGTGGGACAGGAGGATTTGGGGAGCCCTCACACAGCCATTGCTGTGCATCAGCCATGAGAACAAGCTGACCTATGTGCTTGGAAAATCTTTACGCTATCCCTCTAACCCATGGCATGAGCTGTGACTTTCTCTCTTCCCATCACAGAGAAAAAGGCCTCGAATTCATTTTTTCTGTTGTGTTTCTTCTTTTGTAAGTTTACATGGTTTTCTACAACACCATAGTCACAAAGCTCTGTGCAGGGTGGAAAATCAGACTTTTAAATACATTTCTACATATTTCCATAAACCGATTCCCTTTTAAAATCAATTAGATTTGTCGATATGGAATTGTGATCAACATGGGGCCCGTTTCTGCCTCTGCCACTGTGAGCCTGGACCACTCACTGCCTCTGTGCCACAGCCTCCTCTTCTCTGAAGGGGACCATAGAGCTCACAAGTGACATCAGTTTGTCTCTTAAATCCCTATTTCTTGCCATTGCCACAGAAGTGATGTGTGAGTGTGAGGTGTGATCTGCTGCAACCCCAAAACTACCTGGAAACTGTACCTACAGCCATTTCTTTGCACGTTGTAAGCTGCAGCTTAAGCAGGACCCTTTCCAGCTCACACACACATAGTTCTTTTTTTAACTTGGCCTAATACGGTTGCTGTTCCAGAACATATACTGGGTTTGGACTTCCTCGGCTCCTTCTCGGTTTCTTTGAGGAATCTGGTGCACCAGTGGCCATGGAAAACCAGGTTAAGCGCACAGTAGAGGCTTTCATGGCCCCTAATCTTGATGACAAAATTATTTGAACAAACACTTCTTGTGTCACCAATATATATTATGTAAAACCTTGTGACTTTGATTATGTGTCTATAATACAGATTAGTCTGTTTGGGTGTTTGGTGCTGACCTCCAATAAGCTCCTAAAGTATTAGCAAGAATTTGCAAGTGACAGGCAGGCAGAGGTGCTGTTCTGCCTAATCCCATTCTCGAAACTCAGGCTATATATGTCTGAACAGTTTCTGTTGCTTTCCTTAAGGCGCGGGGTTCTTTCTTTCTCTGCCCCCGCTGCCTTTGTCCTACTCTTCACTGCTTTGATGTATCACAACTGTTGGAAGATTGAGCTAACCTTATGGACCAGAGCCAGGAAGACAGCGAGAACAAATTTAGAATAGGAGGCAGAGAATGTACCAGCTGGGAGGTGATGCTGTCAATCTCCATGGAGACCTCTTTAGTTACAGCTTTGCTAATTACTCTGTTGAATTGTATAGCGTCTGGTTGAAAGCCCATCCAAGTCAATGGGGAGTTTCTAATTGACTGCCCATGTCTCAGGACCATGAAGAGTGCACAGGGCACAGCCCCTAAGTTATGATTTGCATTTCTGGCTTTCTCCTTGATGGCCAAAACACATCCTCAGGAGAATCCAGACGCCTTGATCTGGTCTCCTGCATGGGGAATCAGCTCCTATGACAAGATCCACGGAAGCCTTTGGCTTCTAACACTAAATAAGCCATGGCCCTAGGCCAGCTACATACATTTGCCCCAGGATGAGCCTGTTTCATGGCATGGAAGAGCCAAGTGAGGCACTGGAGGCACAGAGAGGAATGCCTGGAGAAAAAGCAAAGGCAGCCCCTTGTATGCTCAGTTTTCTGGGTTAAGGCATCTCTTAGTTCACAGGGGCCTGGGGACCCTCCCCACAACTGCAACACAAACAGCAACAACCCTCAAGGGGAGAAGTTTGCATCCACGAGAAGTCTGCAGCTCAGGCTTGAAGTTTGAAGCCAAATTGGCTTTAGACACTAATCCACTGAACAATTTCCAGTTGTTATCAAAATCTATTGGACTTCTTAACCACGAGTCCCTGAGCTGATGTACCACCCCCCTCAGGTTCCAGCCCTCTGGCCTGTTTGCTCAGAAATCAGTTATTTGCCCTACAAATAGGAACAATGTTAACTTAACAAATGGAAATCAGTCACACACCTGATGCCTGAAGGGATTTGGCTGCAGATATCCATGCCCCCAAATAGCAATGCCATTTTCCAGCCCCCCCGCCCCATCAAATCTCACTCCATCCTGCATCTGTGTGCATGTGTATGTGCACACCTATCAAGAAGTCCCTTTCTTAGGCACTCAGCTCCCCCATGAGCCCCCATAGAATGCTCAGCAGGGCTGAAAATACATGGGATAATGTCTGCTCCGTGATTCAGGGACACTCCAGGTGGCTCAGACCTGTCCTAAATCCTGGCTCCCTTCACCACTCTCAGCACTGCAATTCCTGACTGTGATTTGGTGAGAAGAGCTGTGATTTAAGGTCAAAAGAAAGATGACCGGTGAGTTCTCTGCAGCTTTGCAATGGAAGGATCTATTTATCTCCTCAAGAATAGAGAAGCTCTGGTACAGCTCTAGCCACCCTGCCTCAGGTGCTCATCTTGCCTGGCAATAGAGAGCTGGGAATGATAGGGTTCAAAGCTCCTGGGTTACGTTTGGCTCCCCTAACAGCAGGCAGGACCCAGTAGGCGCTTCCAGAGGATGACTTGTCTGTACTGTTCACCCAGGATGGCGTGCACCAGCCTCTGTGCTGCATGTTTTGTCCCATAGGCATGAAGCGAGTGTTGGGTAACGCAGGCTCAGACTTCACAACGTGCAGCTTCAAACTGAACCTAATTCACCTACAGACTCTCACACGGGGGACTTCCGTGGGCGAGCACAAAACCTGGTGTAATGTAAATCAGTTCTCCCTCATGACTTTGCCTTCTCCCTTTGAGATCATCCCCTCCACATTCACACACTCATTGGAAGGCCCAAAGTGAGCAGCATAAATGAATTTACATCCAGGTGAATATTTATCTTGACTTTTAATTCATTCCATCTTTATTCTCCACCAGTCCTGCCATTTCCCTGAGCCTTAATGCCATAACAGCTTTAAATCTCTCTCTCTGTCTGCACCTGAAGTGTAATGTTAAAGGTTCTGACTGTCCCTACATCTTATTTCTCATACTCTTACACAAGTGCAGGGTTGGCTGAAGTTATCAGGAGAGTTATTCGGGTGGGTTGGGTGAGGACTGGGTGCTTCAGTTTGATTGCAGCGCCGTGTGACTGGGGATGAAGCCTTTTGAAAGTTGTTCAGTAATAGTTTTCAATGACTGAGAACTTGGTTAAGGAGTCAGGGAACGAAACCTGAAATGCAAAGAGAGTGGCAAATTTCATCAGCCTGAAAAAACAGGAGCAAAGAGCAAACGCAGACCATGGTTTCTCCAAAAAAGGAGAAAAGAACCAATGCAGAGGTTCAGTCACAGCCAGAAGCTTGCAGAAAGACAGATATTAAAACTAAACCAATGCAATCTGGAGCACTTGCTCTGAGGACAAAGAATGGCCCAGCTATTCCTTGTGGTTACTTCAGGCAGCAGCAGGATGTGCAGGCGTGGCTCTGCGCTGCCAGCCATGCCCAGTGCTCCCAGTGATGCCCAGTGGATGCGGTTCCCCCTTGGTGGTGAGGATACAGGGAGCTCCTGTAACTGCACGACGTAAGACACAAAGCAAACACACCAGCACTGATCTGAGCTCCATGAAAGCTCTGGCTGTGGCTCAGAGCTCTGTGTGCTCCTACTGAAGGCCAAGGGAGGAGAAGGGACTGCAGCCATAAGCAGTCAGCATTGTGTGCAATCCCCAGCATCTTCCGAAGGGGATGGCCCTGTACCAGCACCTGCAATGCATCTGCATCCTCACAGCCCGTGCTCTTGGTAGGGTGATGTATCCGCACTATGCCCTACATAGGTACAGGCATCACGGGGGCACAAACCCAGCAGACATACGGGAAAGGGAAGGAGCAGGGAAAGAACACATCCTTGGTTTTGCTCGGGTTTGGTGCGTGCAACAGGTCTGAGGCACGAGCAGGAAGGCTGCTGGCGGCAGCGGGGAGTTTGAGTCAAGTGAACTTGCTGCTAATCCTCTTCTACACAGCCTTTCTTGCGGAGGAAATCTTATGACTGCAGGGAGAAGTACATTGTGTAACCGAGCAATGGTGAACCCGAGGTGCATTTAACAGGGCTTGGCACCAGCACGACGCAGTGGGATACTCATCCCGAGAGAGCGTGAGAGAGACCACCTCAGTGCATCACCCGCCGGCTTCGAGTCCTTAAAAGCCCCGGTGCGGCCTTGGGAAAGGAGCCTAAAACAGAGGGGAAACAGAGCCTAAAGAAATAGAGGGGAAAGAAAAAGAGGCAAAAAAAAGGCCCCATAGCCCTGCAGGAACCACCTCACTGCACAGGGCCTCCCCGCGCCTCTGCTTGAAACACTGCATAATGTCCCTTTGCAGCGCGCAGGGCTTCGGAACCCGCCGGAGCAGAGCCGTGCCATGGATCCGCGCTATGGATGTGCTGCGGCCAATTCAAAGGCGCTTCACAGTCGCAGCACGGAGCAGCGCTGCGGGCTCCTCTGCCTGTTCCGCGCTGACATCTAGTGGCACAGCGCAGTTGTGCGGATGGACCGCGGCCGCCGTTGATGTTTTCAGCCCTCCTGCTCCTGAACAGCGTTCCCGCAGTGTTCTCGCAAATGTCACAGTTGGGAAAGGCTGTTTTGCCACCGTATCCCATTGGGCTTTGATAGATTTAGGAAGCTGAGATTTAAAGCTGTTATGGCGTGCAAGAGCGTTCCGTGTCCTACAGCGTATGGCCGGGTCTACGCATTGGTGTGTCTCTGCTTTACAAAAGGGATCACGGGTTAAACAGTGCGATCATTTAAGATGGTTTCACCGAGAGTTAAAGAGTCCCAACAGTGTCCAGCTGCAGGCCGGCCTGCCTCGTCCCTGGCTTTGCAGTTGTCCCTGGGTAAATCTTGTTTGCAAAGCATTCCCGATGTCGGGAAGCACACTGGTTCTCATAGGACTGGTTGTGGCCTTGGTGACGAGCTGGGCAAGGCTCTTGCTCAGGCTGTGGTGTGATCAACGGCGTGTGATCGGTGTTAGAAACCACCACGGAGTCACTGTGAGGCCTCTGCCACAGAGACATGGTCTGGTGTGAGGGGTCCCTGCCCATGGCAGGGGTTGGAGCTGGATGATCCTAAGTTCTTTTCCAACCCAAACCATTCTGTGATCCTATGAAGGATGTGACCACTGCTTGCGTGTGCTCCTCTCGTGCTCAGGAGGGTGGCTGCAGGGCTGCTGATGGAAACAGACCTACAGGGCCCAGCTCTCCCAGCGGGTTAAAAGGAAGGTGTCAGCTCTCTTTTACTGTACTTTGAAGCTTCATTTATAGTGATGGATAATCAGGAGCATGGTCTTCCGCTAACTGCCACTCCTGCCATGGTTCAAAGTGAAGGCATCGCGAGCCCAGTGCGTTCAACCCAGCGCTGCTAACGAGGACAGCAAAGCACCGCAGGAGGCAGCGAAAGCCCACCCAGCTCAGCGCAGGTTCCTCATCGGCGGCAGTCACCGGTGCCGGAACAGAAACCGTGCGGTGAAAACCGAGCTCGGATTGAACCAGGGCCCGGGGCGCACCAGCGCAGGGCTCCGAGCACAGCGCGGGGTCCACGGCGGCGAGGGGGCCTGAAGGCAGGGCCGGGCTCCGCTGGCTATAGCCGCCCCGAGGAGGGCCGGCAGCGGCCATGCTCCGGTTGCTTCCCCGCACCGCCTCACGCCGCCGCTCGGGGCCGGAGCCGTCCGTGTCCCCGCCTCGGC
>JANRGW010035644.1:43237-50737 GCA_024733675.1 Psilopsiagon aymara
GTCCGGGCCCGGCCATGAGCGGCGCGGAGGAGGCGCGGGAGTTGGAGGAGCGGCTGCGGGAGGCGGCGGCGCTGGGGGACGCGGAGGAGGTGCGGCGGCTGCTGCGGGCGGGCGCGGACATCAACTCCCGCAACGAGATCAACGGCTGGTGAGGGGCGCGGGGCGGAGGACGGGCTCCGCGCGGGGCTGCACGGCCGAGCAGGGAGCTTCGGTGTCCCGAGTGGTGCTGCTGACAGAGAAGGAAGCGGTGATCTCGGGAGGCTTTGGGGTTTGCGCCATAAGAGGATCGTGGCGAAGGGGCAGCAGTGTCCTTCCACCGACAGCCACGGCCCCGCTCAAGGACCTCGTGTAAAGTTGCTCGTGGCACCGCTGCCTGGAGGGAGGATGGAGGGAGCTGGGGTCGGTTTCTTCTCCCAAGGGACGAGAGGAAGCGGCCTCGAGCTGCACCAGGGCAGGTTTAGATGGAGCTGAGGGGCAGTGTCTGCCCCAAAGGGTGCTGAGGCATTGGACCTGCGCAGGGCAGGGCTGGGGTCACCATCCCTGCAAGTGTGCACACACGGTGTAGATGAGGCCTCAGTGCCGTGGGTCAGTGGTGGTAAAGGTTGGACTTGGTGATGCTCGAGGTCTTTTCCAGCCGGGTTGATTCATTCTCGGCCCACCAGCAGGGCTCATTGGGACAGCAGCAGCCGCTCTTCACGCTCTAGCAAGGCAAAACAGAAGGCCCTGCAGAACTTGAAATAGATTCATAGGTTTAACAAGTGATGCAATGAAGGAAACTTTATTCCCAGTTTTTGTCGCTCTGTGTATAATTCAGGTGAATTAGGATGGGCATGTGAGGACCTTGGAGCAACCTGCTCTAGTGAAAGGTGTCCCCAGCCGTGGCAGCGGGCTGGAACTGGATGAGCTTGAAGGTCCCTTCCAACCCAAAGCAGTCTGGATTCGAGGAGCTGGGGCTATAGATCTGCAGCTGACAGCACAACCTCTCCTTCCTGCAGGACCTGTTTGCACTGGGCCTGTAAGCGGAACCATGTGCAAGTGGTGGCCTGCCTGCTGGATGCTGGAGCAGATCCGCAGATCCTCACGGCCAAAGGAGAGCTGGCTGCACAGCTGACTGCCAAACCAGACATCCGGAAGATACTGGGAGGTACCGTTCCCATCTTAAAACTCATCTGGGATTCTTGGAGTAAAGACTAAACCGGTTTTAGTGCTTTTATCTGAGGCAGTAGACTGGCAAAACTTTGGTTAGGACTTTTGTGTCTCACTAGATAGCTCTGATTTGTAACTGCAGTTCATCCCTTTATTATTATGGCAGTTAGACATGGAGTTTTCAGCTAGGAAAGCCTTTTATTCTGCACTGTGTCATCAGGAGATTGAAGAGCTGTGTACATTGGAAACATGCTGCTGCAGTCCTGTTTGCTGTCGTTAAGCAGCAACTAGCATGTGGGCTGCAAATAGAGGCTTTCACCATTGCATTCTTATGTTCTCTGACCATAAGAAATGCTACAAATCCACTCAAAACAACTGCAGCATTTCAGAGGTTATGGCTTCTGAGCATGTTACACTGTGGCTTGCAGTCTGGTTGATTTTTGCTCCATAGCTGTGTCGTGTTACACTTTTCCTATGTGCAGGAAACCTGGTTAGATGTGTGTGACACTCCTGTGCACTGTTAGAGCCTGTTTCTGTCAGCATTTGGGGACTGTGCTCCAGATCAAGATGTTTAAATGCTTCACCTTTGGAAATGTAAACTTTCTATGGCCTGCTAATTGCACTTAAATTGCTCTTTACAACAAAGTGCTCTTACATTAACAATTCATGGTTATCTTAAATGAAACAGCAGATAAATCACAACTGAGGTCACAACAGTTACCACTGCAGGAATGGCATGTTATTTGCATGAGAGTTTTTTGTGTTCTTTGGACAAGGTGCTCATCTCTTGGCTTTAGTTCATGGCAGATGACTTGAGTTCTGCTGTTAACATCTAAAGTGTCAAGCGTATGTGAACTCTGTACGTACTTACCTTGTTTTTCTGTCCAGCTTTCATGTTTCCCGGGGAATAACACATATCACTTATATTCCCCTAAATGTTTTTATTCTGGGAGTGTAGGGCTGTTGTGCAGATCTTTCTGAACTGCCTTGACATGAGCATCAACGTCCTGTAATTCTCAAGTCAGGCAAGAATGGCATTTACTGCAAGAGAAGAGGTGGCTTGAGCATTACATCAAATAGTCACTTACCTGAAGAAATACTCAGTTTAAATCACTGGCATGAGTCATAACAAACTATTTACAGCACTGTCAGTAAAAGCATTATAAAATGAATTTTAGCAAAGAACTGCTGGTCATACAGTTCCTTTGACAGCAATGGAATAACACTGCTGGAAATGATGTGTCCTTCAATGGTTATTTTTTCCCCACTTTGCTTTTAAAAAACATAATGTATTGTAGGAGTCTGTAGATTTTCCTTTCATTTTACAGCTACTTGCCATCCAGGTGTTACATGCTTATGATACATTAGCGTCATCATCGGACTGATGATGTTTTAAGACACATTAGGAAAACTATATTCAAAATGAGAAAGATCCATCCAATATGCCTCATCCCTGGCAGTGTTCAAGGCCAGGTTGGATGGGGCTTGGAGGAAAGTGGAAAGTGTCCCTGCATGTGGCAAGGGGTTGGAACTGGATGAGCTTTAAGGTCCCTTCCAACCCAAACCACTCTGGGATTCTATTATTCTATGATAACAATATGGTGGGGTTTTTTTCTTTCTCCATCCCCTTATGCCATTTTTTAACTTCATTATTAGAGGAAGAAACTGAATGTCAAGGAATGAAGGATTTCACTTTGCCAGTTGTTGCAAACTACTTGGCCAGCCATCCATTCCCTTATGTTGACACCGAAGAAAGCATTCCAGACAGCCCCCCAGCAGAATCACAGAATGGAAGTGCTTCCATCTCCTCTGCCTGCCAGTGTGAAACCAGCCCTTGTTCATCAGCAGCTCAGGTTGAAAGCATCTGCACTCCTACATCCTGCAACAGCGAAGATGACTTCCCTGCACAAGCCGCTGCGGAGCAGCTGCCCACCTCACCACCACCTCCCGCAGCCCCGGAGTGCCCCCAGCCGGCGGTGCCCAGTGTCCCCCAGCCATTGGTACCCAATGTTCCCAGGCCAGTGGTACCCAACATCCCCACACCAGTGGCACCCAATGGCCCCATCTGCCCATCGCCTGTGCTGGCAGCACTCGAACAGGCCAGGCCTCTGCAAACCAACAATTCATCTGCTGGTCCTGCGCCATCATTCCAGCCCTTTTTCTTTACTGGAACTTTCCCATATAACATGCAAGGTAATGAAGTGTAATTTCTCATTCTTCTATTATATTCTGTTCTATGGTACTATTACTGGTTCAAGGATGAAGGTAAAGAATCATTCCACTTTCTGAGTCGTGGAATAGAGGCAGAGATGTTGAACTCTTTGGCCGAAAGTACATCCTGCAGTGCTAAGTAAAATATTATGCTGTGTTTTAAACATGGTAATACTTTGCAAACCAATGGAAAGATCAGTCCAAGCAATGTAGCAATTCAGATTTTGCATCATATGATACTGCATCAAATACATTTTTGGTAGTTTGGTCACAACTTGATTTGGAACTGGATGGATTGGATTTTTAACATTATAAACATGTTTTCCCTGTGTATTTTTGTTGTTCAAGTGGAAGCTTCTATTGACTGCTCAGTGAGATAATAAGTATAGCATTATAAAACCTGACTTCAAAAGATAACAGTAGATACTTCAGTGTTAGATTTGGGTTGGGGTTTCTTTATTTTGGTTTAGTAATTTGGTTTTAATCTTTTTGTTTTCAATCAGAACTTGTGCTTAAGGTGAGAGTCCAGAACCTCAGAGACAGCGACTTCATTGAAATTGAACTGGACAGACAAGAACTGACCTACCAGGATCTGCTCAGAGTGAGTTGCTGCGAATTGGGTGTTAATCCAGAGCAAGTTGAGAAGATCAGGAAATTACCCAATACCCTCGTAAGAAAGGTAAGAATTGGCATCAGCTTCATTTGACTTTGCAGGCATCAGAGAAGGTATTTTTGTAAAGAAAATTGACAAAACATGGCCTTGTGTTAAAGCCGAAATGGTTTAAACTCACAAATCCAAAAGGATGTTGGACTTTTTTTAGAACTTTATAATTTACCTAAAACCATTCTTGTTGAAATAGAGGCTGAGTATGTCAGCTCCTATTTCAGCATGAAACTAGTACAGCTTGACTTTTTAATGTATCAGAAGCAGCACATTAGTGTGCTTTTAACATAATTGCCATGTTCTACTTCACCGTTTCCTTGCCTGAAAGGAACAAATAGTAAGGGGGAGAAAACCCCCCCACAAATTGGCATATGAAGAACTTAAAGATGTCTTTAACAAATGAGCATGCTCTTCTGTTCCAAAAATACCTCCTGGGGTCTGGAAATGAAATGCATTTGGTCACAACTCCTAGTTAAGTGACATGCGTTAAGTGCAGGCAAATCATAATGAGGTTCAAGGAGAAATAATTGTGTAGTTCAAGGAGGAAAAAAACCAAATATGCTTTGAAAGAAAGAGCAGATACTGGTAAGATTTTTTCCTGTTATTTATTCCTGCCATTGGAATGAATGTGTGTGGAGGTGTGATCTCCCTGGAACTTTAGTTTTTACTGCCTTGGCTATTATCACAAATAACAGCCAGGTCTCTTTAGAATAACACATCGTTCTGTCTGCTCTTTACAAGGACAAGGATGTTGCCAGACTTCAGGACTTCCAAGAGCTGGAGTTAGTCCTTGTGAAAAGTGATGGCTCTCCCTTCCGAAACACTGCGTCCACTTTGATGGAAAGGCCATGCTACAACAGCAGAGCATCAAAGCTGACGTACTGACTCTTCCAGTGCACCTGGAGGATGGAAACCTGGTAATTCTCTGATGCTGCTGCCTTTGGAAGGCAGTAAATTAAGAGTGTGTAAAACCTTAAGTTATTGTTAGGGTTACTATTTTAACTAATAGTTTATCTTTTGTATTTAATATCCCTTTTGCTTTTATTTTTTTATTGATACTGGAATCAGATAAGGGATACCTCATTTGTCTACTAAAATCACATGCTTCCAATGTCTTTCAGTGAGGTTTATTGGTTGTATTTGACAACAGAGGGCAGGAAACTTAATAATTACTGCTGTGAAAAGTGTGTTTACTCCACTCTTTGACCAAATAGGACTCATGGAAAAAGATTCAGGAAACTCTGTGTGTATATATATATATATATTTTTTTTTCTTTAAACTTCCTGATTAAGTTAAACATCAGAGGGTATTTGGCATACAATGAACAGGTGCTCTCTACTGATGTAAAACTTGCAGGTCTTTGTATAGTTAAGTCAGTCTCTTGCCCCTTCCCAAAGCCCTGCTAAGGTACCTTGTCTTGCCTGGTGGGGCTGGAAATACTTAATGCTCTGAAGTGACACAATAATTTCACTGGGCTGAAAATAAGTAGAGAAAGAGTGTCACATTTAAATGTTTCTTTCCCATACTGTAGCTTAAGTGATGGCATCCTTCCATCTCCACAAATACAGCAGCCTCTTTAATGCTTAATTAAGTCCCAAAGCAAGTTGAAGTCTCCTTCTGAAAGCCCTTTTGTCTGAGGAGCCAGAAGGGGATCACAAATCCACATCCATGGTTTTAATTCATTATTTTCCCTGAGGATGTAAGGAGACTGTGCATTACTCAAAAGCCAGTCCTGTTAAGTCAGGTAACATCTTTATGGCCCACCCTCACAGACCACTTACAGGGTGCGTGGTTAGTTTCTGCCCTATGAGAAGCAGAAGCACAACAGTATACTCATAAGGTAGCACAGCTGTGAGGAGCATCCCACACTCTTGATTAGCGATACTAAACTGTTAGCAAATAACTAACCTGTAACTTTATATGGTGCAGAGTCTACTATCACTTCTACATAATGTTCATAGTTTTAGCTGGGTGAGTGCTGAAAGGGCTGAATGCCTCCAGCTGCTTCCACCTCATTCTGGGGGCTATGGGAAAGAGATTGTGATTAAACTACATTAAATTTAACTTAGATTTAACCAAGTCAGTAATGAAAACATCCACCTGTGGTTTTATGAATGACAAGTGTTGGCATTAAAACACACCTTGAAGTCATTCCCCTTCTGTCTGAACAAAGTATTTAAGTTGCAGCATTGCAGGAGCATTAACTTGAAGCTTTCCCTGTTAACATGGTAGTCTGCAAAGTTACACCGTAAGAAGCATTTAGGGTGTTTTTTTTTGTACCAAAAAACTATAATGATGACCTTTGCAGCAGGGCCCTTAACTGGGTACTGAGGTGGGTGAAGGGAGCTGTACTTTTCTGGAGAAGAGCTGGTGCTCCTTTTCCCCCCAACAGTATTGATTTTCTTTCCGTCTCTGCTTTTTTAAGCTGCACTAGAGCAGAGTTTCTGCACAGCTAATGCAGTGTTTGTTGTCGTTGAGCTGGACTGCGGTGTTGACATTCAGACCATCTATAGTATAATCAGTGTGTTTTGGTAGGAGCAGCACAGTTGCAAGGTTAGCAAGAGCTTTGTAAGAAAAACATACATTTAACTCTGGGTTCAGCATTGCACCGTGGTACTTAGGCTCGCGATTCTCATTTAGTGCAAAGTAAATCCTTTTGCACTTGCTCCATACACATCCTCTCACTTAAACTCTGCTAATCCACCCATTCTCAATCTTGGCACTCTTCTAGCCAGGACCAGGCTATTTTAGAGCCCAGTTCAACTCCTGGTGAGCTCAAGACTGTGACATAGTACTGCGTAAAATTTCCTAACCCTGGCTCCTGCTGGGTTTTTTGTAGCACAGGAAATGAGTTCTTATTTTAACAGTTGTCTATTTATGTTTTCAGCACAGCCTGGAGGCTAGTTTAGATTATGTGCAATAACTGTCTGAAAAACAGTAGTAGTGACTCAAAGTTAAGAGTAATGAATTAATTTTCAGCTCCTTTGCTTAGGAAACCAGTGTAAAGACTACTGACCATTCAGCTACAGGAGCAGCTGGTTTAAAAGCTTTATTTGCTCTAGCATCCACCAAGAATAACACTTAATGTGATCAGACTAAAACTTCAATCATGATCTGACTGTATTAACAGTAAGCCTATGCATTCAGAGAAGTATTTTTGTATGTTTTATGCAGTTTGATAAACTCTGAGGCACACCAGTGTTATGTTAACTGTGTTTTGTTGTTTTTTTTCCTTTGAATAATAAACGACTGAAACTAAGTTTACAAAACTTACTGTTCTTCCAAGGACAACTTTGGTTTGCACTACAAACTTGTACTGACCTGACATTGCTACTCTTCACCTCTATTAAAGCAGCCATTGTTGGAAGTACCTGGATCTCTTCCGTTGTGAGGGGTATGGGGGGTGTGGGGATGATGTGTGGTACACTGGACCAGACAGCACACTAACTGTGATGGAGAAAGCACAGAGGAGCTCACT
>JANRGW010035645.1:0-16105 GCA_024733675.1 Psilopsiagon aymara
TTCTTTTCTTTTCTTTTCTTTTCTTTTCTTTTCTTTTCTTTTCTTTTCTTTTTTCTTTTCTTTTCTTTTCTTTTCTTTTTTTCTCTTCTTTTCTTCTCTTTTTTCTTTCTTTTTTCTTTTCTTTTTTCTTTTCTTTTCTTTTTCTCTTCTTTTCTTTTTTCTCTTCTTTTCTTTTCTCTTCTTGTTTGCAGGTATTTGTAACAACTCTTCTGAAATTAAAGCTTTTCTAACAAGTGTAAGTGTGGTGAGGTTATTCCTGATAATAAGAAGCAATGAATTTTAGTTTTACAAAAATCACAACAGGGTTAAGTAATTTTAGCACTTGTCCTGCAGTTTTTTTGTAGTTTTAAAACCAAATTCTGTTTGCCCACCAAGGTATTTGTCTTTGTTTTATGAAAAAATAACACAAACACAACTCGGGCATTTGACCAAGTGGGGCTGTGGAGAGACTGAATTTTAAGGGAATTTAGAGGCACAATGCAGAAATCATACATTATGCTCTAAGATAGGCCAGTTGCTATGTTCTAGCTTGTAAGGCAAATTGTACCAACAGGCTCAAAACATTTCTGAAAGAAGTGACTTATTTATTTTACATCCTAAAATGTTACTAAAAAATGACTGTTGATGCTGGTTAGGAACACTGCTGTAATATGGTCACAAATTCAGCTGTGTTAGTGCATTATGAGGGTGAATGCTTCCTCCTTGAGTTTCATTTGAGACCTGGGAGCTCTCCCCCAGGCTTTAGTACAAGGTTACAGGACTGGAATTACCATTGGGAAGCTGAAGTTTTAGGCATAACTTCACTTTTCAAGCTCCTGAGGCTCTAGTTGACCTTCTGAAGGATGGGGATGCAGAGCTATCTTGTGTGCATAGAAAGCATGTATGTAATGTGCTGGAGTTATTAATATCAAACAGTAAAGATGAAGAACTTCAAAAAATGTTTTTTTTCTCAGAAGTAACCTAGCTGTCTGGTTTTAATGTTGTTCAGCAGGAACTGAAGGAGGAAAGGTAAAAACCCTTAATCTGAGATATTTCTGAGCAGACACGGTCTTATCTAATAACAACACTGAACATATGGTTTTTTCTGAGGCAGTTTTCTCCTGTGAAAGCCTAATAGGGTTGTTTTTTTTTAATCTTCCTTCAAAGTAAATATGTGCTCAGGAAGAAGTAATAAGAACTTAGACTGTAGGGAGCCTGCTGAATATTAGCAAATTTAGTACTCCAAGGATGAAAACTTTGTTCTGGTGTCTTTGGGGAGTTTGAAATCAAAGCACAAACTGTGACAAATTGTATGTTGCATGTATGTGTGAAGTTTAGAATGTATATATTCATAGGTTCCCTTTCTTTCCCCCTCCCCCTTTTAACATGTAGATTTATGAGGAATCAAAGATGAACTTGGAGCAGGAGAGGCCTTTTGTCTGCAGTGCCCCAGGCTGCTCACAGGTGAGTGGAGTCAGCGGTGATATTAATTGAGTCCTCAGCACTAGCTCTGGCTTGTATAATGCCTCCTGATATATTAACACGTCTAATAATAATGTGTGTGTTGGGTTTTTTTTTTCCAAGTCTTCCCCCTTTCTCCCACCCCATTCCCCCTCCTTTACCCCACAAGATATTATTGCAAAATATTGAAAGCAAATACAACAGATAGTCAAAAGTGAGTTGTTAGAAGTGCTTCTCCAGCTGCCTCTGTGCCTTCCCTCCTCCCCAGGCCTAATGTTTCAAGACAGGTATTGCAAATTCTTTTAGTGGTTAGCAAGAGGGCAAGAGAGGACATACTAGACAGGGCACATTTGTTTGTCTTCTCCTTAGATGTGTGGTGGAATACACTATGTTTCTTATTGGACGTGGTCACCCTCCTGCTTTTTCTTTTTGTGTTTGTTTAAATACTTAAATACAATTCCTCATTAGCCTTTTTTTTTTTTGTTTTTTTTCCCCTTTCTGATATCTCCTTACAAAATATTCTGTATAGAAATTCAGCCTGTAGATAAATTCTGCCCCAGCATGTACATCTGGGATTCCTGTTGACTGGTGACCTGCCATGTGTCTCTGAGGCTATAATCTGATTTGTAACAGTAGATGTTTAATGATCTTAAAAGCCTGAATTGACAAGGATTTACCTGCTAAGATTTTGAATTGGGATTTGTGTGTTGTTTCAATGATTTTGCAGTGGTGAGGGAAGTTTCCCCCCTGCAGTGATGAAGGAAGTTCCACATGTGGCACTTGAGTAAAATCTTCAGGCAAGGGCTTCTTTTGGGCTTTTGCCACAAGCTTCCTGTATGCATCTGATTCAAGTGATTCAGCCTACCCATTTTCCAGAGCCCTCCTCTCATAATGAGGGTAGTATTTCCTTGCTTCAAATGTATGTTGGGAGTTTTCAGCTGGCTCGTATTTTTACAAGACTTTAGGTTCTTCTGGTGGAATTATGGGTGTCTGTTACTGGAGTGTAGATCCTGATTTTGCCAGGAGCTGAAATAAGGAAAGGAAGAAGCCTGAGTTCTGGTTAACAACTGGCTGAGAAGCTTTACATTAGACTGCATCTTTTGGACTGTCCTTTTGATTGAGGATTTGTCACTTCAGACCTCGACATGCAGAATTAAACTTTCACCATTGTGTCACAGAGGTAGAATAAAAGTATCTGCGTTTTATAGTCAAGTTTTTTTACCTTTTTGTTGAACCTTAAACCAAACTTCCACTCAAATCAGTGGTCTTGAGTGTTTTCATGTCAGCTATTAATTTCCTCAGTGGAGGAGAAGCTGATCCAAGCAAGTTCACTGTTCAGGAAGGAGGTATGGTTGTATGCTGGTACAATTTGGAGAGACAAGAAGTGTAGGTGAAAATAATAATTTCTCATTTCAAAACTTGAGCTCCATTTATTGTAAATGAGGACTTGACAGAAGTGCACAGTGTAGTGCTGCTATCCAGCTGAGCTGTCTGGGAACTGGCTTCTCTATCAGCCAGTGCAGATGTGTATTGGGGGCTGAGGGAGCTGACCTTCTGCTTAAGGGAGAAAGCAGATTTGCAGAAAAGAGAGAACTCTGGGTTAGAGGAACAACTTCTCCTCAGTTGCCCCATGCCGGCTTTTAAGCTGGCTGATTTCACCCTGAAGCCAGAGCGTGGCATCTATGAAGGAAAAATCCATTTCCACAAGAACAAAACATGGGTATTTTTTTCCCCTCACAAGTTCATTGGGCAAGGTCTTTCACATATTCCTTTTGTTCTTAACATAAATTTCTAGTGCTGCATTTCTTCCAGATGAGTAAGCAATGAACCAGGATTTCACAGTGAGGAAAAGGTCTCTGGGATTATTTTTTTTTTTTCCCAGAGCATTCATTCCCATTATTTATGCTGCTTTGTCTATGGGCTTAGAGAGATTTTCAGAAGGTGTAACATACTGCAACTATTTATACTATAGCCACAAGCAAAGTCGCTGAGCCAAGAACATACTGTGTTGAAAGCATTAAGTCACTTTAACTATGTTGTTGCCAGTTTTCTAGAGTCTCCCGTGTACCTGTTGCTTTAAAAAGCTGCTTTTAATTTATTTGTTTTTTCTTCAAGCTTTGGTGATACAATTTTTGGCCTCTCGCTACCCCTGAACTAACCTTGCTAAAAGTGTTATGGAGTTGAGGTCTGTGTATGCACCTCCTGGTGAAGGAAACCTGACAGAACCAGTCTGCTCCTTGAGCCCAAATGTTTGAACATTTATTCAAGCTTGTCTCTTTGTGTTATTCAAAAGCAGCTATTTGTTGTTATCAGACTGTAAAACAAGCTTAGCACACTGGTTAGTTTCTTGCAAAGCGCATCTCTTCACCTTCTCTGCTTGACAAAGGAAAAGAATTTAATTTAGTATTATAAAGGGTCATAAATAGTTGTTATTTCCCGAGCACCATTGCACTGCCACTTTGAATCACGTCAAAGTGTTAGAGGTTTCCAAAAGATGTATTTTGCCTAAATACATTTGTGTAGGGAAAACTTGGTTTATTTGATTATTTTTATTGCTGTTCAGGAGCTACAGATTGCAGAAAGACACAAAAGCAAAAAAATCCAGTAAGTGATTTAAGATATGCTGCATTACTTAGCTTTTGCCGTGGGCTAAAAGCATACACATCAGCAGTTATCGCAGATCCTCAGGCACGTGGTGACTTGTGAGGCTGTGGTAGCTGGAGTGGGTGTCTGAGACCCTTAGAATCCAAAATTTGGTCTGCAACCTTTTCAGGCAAATGCCTGACACCTTGCAGCTTGCAACCCCATAAAGCACTGCAGCAAACAAATTTCTAAGTGGAGTACAGTGATTTGTTACTCATACTCACTTGCATTTTCAAATATTCTGTTCCTGGTGCCATTTGGACACATTTCTAGCTGGATACATTTCTTTCTCTCTCTCATTTTTAAATTCTGTCCAATGCCAAAAGTTTATTAGAGAATTAAATTCTTCTTTGTTTTTTCCCTTTTTTTTCTCTCTTCCTCTCTCTCTCTCTCTGTTTGCCTGACAGCGTTTTCCAACAGAGGATCATCTGATGATTCACAGGCACAAACATGAAATGACTTTGAAGTTTCCTTCAATAAAAACAGATAATATGTTATCAGGTAAGAAGACATGAATTCAAGAGTCAAGATAACTATTCAGATGATGTTGAAAGCATGACTCCTACTGGAAAGCTACTGGCAAAATACCTCCGAGATTGGTTTTAAAAAGCCCCAGGTCCAATTAAATAACAAGTACAGATGGAATAAACTAGAAAGCCTATCTCTGAACAAAAAGACAGTTGCCATTCTTATGTCTCCCCACAGGTTTAGTATGAGAGGGAGAGAATTCTCATTGCTGAACCTCAGCCATGCTGGCAGCTCTATCACTGACTCCTGCGTCAACATGCCAGTGAAATATAGGCACTTAAGTGCATGTCACCTGGGAGCCCAGCACTGAGTGTGTTAATGAAGTGCATTTGTACTGTTCCTACAAGATTAGCTACTTAAGTTTGACAGGCTCACTTCAGCAACTGAAATAGACCACATCATATGAGCCACCTTTATTGTGGCTTAAGACCTGCCCACTGTAAATAGCCATAACCAGAAAGGTTAACCAGTGGATAATACCCAGTACTTTTCCCCTAAAGGTAACTAACTCTCTCTGCACTTCCCTCATTATACACAGAGGTTATTTGGTACTATGTGCAATTACATCCTTTAGTTTCTTGTGTAGGTTTTTCTTATATAGTCTTTTCATGCTCTTTTCTGAATAACCACACATCAGTGGCATTCTTGCTGGCATTCAGAAAGTGCCAGGGAAAGTCAAGCTAGCCTTAATCTCACTGCTTTTCTCCTCTCCTATTCCTTTTCCTGTTGTATATTCTTTGGGCTATAGTAATGTATTATTAAGAATAATATCACTGGGATTTTTCAGGTTTCAAAGTAATTGTAGAAAAAAACCTATGATGCAAATGTACTTGTGTATGTTAACCAGTGCTTGATATTTATCTTTTGAAATGGGCTTCTTCAAGGTAAATTGTGCCATTTTAAGTGCAAATACATAATGACTAGAGAGTCTTCAGCAGACTAACACTTTTATGGATAAACAACTTCCATTTTAGCTGAAATGATAATTGTGTATCAAAGGCTTAAACATACTTGATTTGGTTTTGTGGGGTTTTTTTGGTTTGTTTTGATTTTTTTCAATTGGGACTTTAGGGACCACAGAGAAATCAAACAGACCTTGTCCAAAATAGAATTTATTTCTCTCTTACACTTGTAAATGCCATAGTGGACTAAGTTTAGAAATGGACAGTACACAGAACATTGAAGAGTAGCCCTTGTAAATTGCCTGCATGCCAGCTATGCCCACAGAATCCTGTGTTTGCAAGCACGAGTGAGAAAATGCTGCTCTTGCACTTGGCCATGTCCTCTGGCAGAGAAACTGCTTGAGGACATCTATGCTGTGGGCACATGCACCCCATGAAAGTGCTGGCTTTTGTTACAGCTTTCTGTTTGGTAAGACTTTTGCTTGAGGCTAGTTTCTAAGGAGTATATTCTGTCATCAGGAGTCCCCTGGGTAGAGTGGCTCTGTTTATGTTTGACATGTTCTATGATTTAGCTGTCCTGCTCATTCCAATGGATTGCTTTCCCAGGCAAAAGGCTTTGACTGGCTTCCACTCCTGCGACCATTACTGGAGTCCCTAGACCCAGAGTTAACTAACTAAGTATAAAGAAATGCAGAATTTTGTGACCAGAAGGGCTCCAAGATTGTTTTTACAGACGTATTCTTTGTGCTTTGTGTATGACAATCATCTGTAGTAATAAGAGGGTAAAAAGCTGCAAGTACGTCTGACTGTGATGGCCTGGCAACCTGGTATCACCATGCACTGAGTTTTCTTCCTGTGTTTATTTCATGGATTTGTTTGGCATTTTGCAATCCTTAGTTTGGAAGCATCATAGATCATCTGCTCTCTGCAGGGAGACATTGAAGAATAGTTGTTTCATTACCCACCAAAACCCTGGGGAAATCTAAATACCTGAAAGTTTAAGATGTTTTATTCTTGGATTTCATAATGAAAAATTAATGATATATGGGGAAAAGAGACAGACTTTTCTCTTAGACATTTGTCTTCATGTCTTCCTTCTTGTTTTTTTGCATTTTTGCTTATTTGACTTTTTTATTTTCTTATTTTTTTCTGTCATGAGTAGGTTCAAAGAATTGCAGCAGCAATTGCCCTGTAACAAACCAGGTGCTGTGTCAGTGTAGTGTTTTTTAACCCTCTTCTTGTTAAGCTACCAGCAACCAGACTTTCTCCTTTTCTCCAGTATGTTGCATACTATCTTTTAATGTGTTGTATTTTATCCAGTCATTATTAGTAATTATGCAAAATAATGGGTTGTGTGCATTCAGATGACCATTAGAATTATCTACTTTGTTTCCGGTCTGGAGTCAGCATGATATCAATAATATTTAGCACACACTAAGGATGTCTTCTATAAACTATTACTGGAGGTAGGTGCTGAAACTGAGGGGCTGTTGGTCTTGTATTAACATCTTAGCAACTAAGCAAAGTACTGCTTCAGATGCAGGAACTCGTTTCTTGTGTGAAAGCTGTGCTGAGGTCTGAAATACCAATTTGTAAGTGAGAGGCAAAGTTACATCATGTGTAAAGCTATATGTTAGATAGGTGGGGTTAATGTTTAATAAACATGATTCCATAATCTGATTGAAACTATTGGTGTTATGCTGCTTTATCAGGTATGTCTACCCAAGAGTTGCCTTGTTATCAGGTAGCTCCACTATATTTTCTTCTATTTTTTCATGATGGCTGAAGAAGAATAAGTTTCATTACATCTGGTGACTCTAGAACTAATTCAGATACTCCAGGTACATACATACACTAAGTAGCTTTCTGTTCTCTCTATAAATGGAAGGGAAGTCTGCCAAAGGCATTTCGCTAAAATGCAGTTATTTTTTTTCTTGGATAATTTGACATTACTTTTTTCTCTCCTTTTTTCTCTTTTTTTGAATTAATGTTATTTGTTGCTTTCTTGCGGATTTTCTTTTTCATTTTATTTTTTTCTTTTGCCTGTTAGAAAGTCTTGATATAGGCATGGATAGAGAGTAGAGAGTCACTGATGGTTTTCATTTCCATCTTTCCTAGCCAAAAAAGAGCTGTTTCAGATAACGCAGAATATCTTCTGTAAGTTTTGCATGCTAGTCATCATTGCAGGAAATTTTGTCGCGAGGTTGATGACATGAATGTCATCTTTTTGCTGTTGTACTAACTGAACATTGCATTGCTTTGAAAATCTGTAATACATTGTGTGTCAAAACTTTTTTGTTTAACGCTGAAATAACGTATTAATGCCTATGGGACAGATTGTTCCTTCCAGGTAAGTACTAAAAGACACATTTGGGAGCTGGGGATATTGGAATTCTTGTGGTATCAAATTTGTGAAGGGGTGATACCATCCCTTTGTTGGAGCAGGGGAAGTCCTTCCAAAACTGCTGCAAGCAGATGCAGAATTATCTTAAAGAAACCTTGTTTTTTCATGATACTATTTACTGAAATCCAAACCAATCTAGATTTTTGGTGGTAAAGCAGACAGTGTAGATGATAGAAACATCCTTCTCTAGATGAAAAAGTATATGTGCTGAAAGTAGTGCAAGTGTACTACTTTTCCCAGGCAATGCTGGTGTCGGTGAGGTAACATACATAATCCTTAGTTTGCTATTTTTTTTTCTTTTTGTGGTTTACTCAGGGAGGTTTATCTAGGCATGAATTTTGTGGAATGCAAAATGATTGGATATAAAGACAAATAATTTTCTTTGATTTCTTGATGGCTTCTAAAATGCAACTGGTCAGGTTCTGAGTGACCAGAAGATACTACAGATGTGTAGGACCCAGTATGTGTACCCCCAGAAGAAGCCCAACCAGCACTTCAAAAAGTGCATCTTTAAGCTCATTTGTGAGCCCCTGGCTGAAGGCAGTTCCACCAGGTACAACTAGGTGCACCTCTTATTCATCTCCTCTTCAATCACCTGCTTGACCTTGAGCTTCTCTGTGCACTTGGGTAGCAACCTGTCAGATTAATAAAGAAATTCTTAGGGCATTCTTTTTTCCTTGTGGCTGCTTGATGGGCAGTCCTGCAAATTTCAGTGCTAGCACTATTACTCTGGCTTTGTTTTCATTGTATGAAAGTATAACATGGGTAAGTATAGAACTTCAACAGAGCCCACAGCTGAACAAGCCAAATGCCTGTTATTACTGCGCATCAGACTAAACTTTTCTTTTGAAAGATAAAGAATCAAGTTACACACCATGGAGCTGTGCTGCTGGGTATCTTTTACTGAATTGGAATTCCATTTTTCTTTTTTTAAATCAAAGCTTGTTTCACATAACTGTCCTTCGGTTCTCCAGGGAGTTTTAACTGGTGTCGTGCATTAAAGTTTTCATTTGTGCTTTGAGGGATCAAATTCTAGGACCCAAGCTAGTTTTATGAAATGCATTTTGGATGATTCAAATAAACTCTCTATATAGCAAGCTAATGTTGCATTTCCTGAGCTGTTGTTTTGAAAGCAATATATTGAGATTAATTGTCCTTTCTGAGGCTATTATGTCTGTAATTACACACCCCACCCCTCCCCCCGAAACTGCAATGAACCCCCCATGCACCAGCAAGCATAATGAGTATGTAATGGAATCTTTTTACGGAAAACTTCAAATTCCCCATTGCCTTACAGCATATATTTTTCAATGAGTCTAGAAAATCAGGCATCACTTCAGACATTAAGGACAGGCTCTTAAAACAGTCAACAGCCAAAATACACTCAGTATATCAGGTTCTGGTCAGAATCTGATTGCTGAGTGCTTCTGAAATCCTCACTTACATATCTGCACAGGTGAGATAATTTAACCTTGCTCTGGGGCTTTTATGTTATCCATTTACATTATGGAGGTCTAGCTAAAGTCAATGTTTCTTGCAGCCTTTCTGGACATGTCTGTGTCATCAGCGAGGCCAATTATTCACCTAACTAATCGGCTGAAGAGAATATATATTGCGTAGTCTGAAGCTTGACAGGTCCTGTGTTCAACCTGGTGCTAAAGGCGAGATACATGTTAACTTCCTAAGTAATTGTCAGATAAGACAGTTTCACTTGTGAAGTGACTGTTGGCTGAAGGTAGATCCCCCAAAGCATAGTAGAGTTGGGGATGGAAAGATTTTTACATGTTGAAGTACGGAACTGGGTTGGAATGGCTGGTCAGTATATAACAGCCAGATACCTAGGGTTAATCCAGACAGACCTTTATCTCAAGCTGCCCAGTACAAAATGCAGCTTGTGACATTAAAAGTACTGGGTTGTATGGGTAACAGTGTGCCTTCAGGACAGCTTCTTACAGTAATGTGTGTCCTCAGCAGGAATGCTGAGTGTGGTGCTAGGTCTGTCTGATTTTTGGTCTAGTTGGGTCTGGCATGTTCAGTTGCTGAAGCACAACAAATCAGAGCCCTGTTCTCAGTGAGCCTGCAATAGTTGTGGGCGCTGGTGATAGCAACAAAAGGTTTGTTTGTACCAACAGGGAACAGTGAGGTCAGGCACAAGCTGTTGGAACTATTAATGCATTTTTAAGTGCTGAGAATTAGGAATATTTTATTAATTCTGAGAGACCTGAATATGCAACTTATGCTAGGGTCTTCATTGTGATACTGCTCCCAATTAAAACACAAGGGCTTGTCTAATCTAGGTTAAAGGGTTACTGTGAAGTTGAGTGTAATATATTCTGCTACCCCTTTGCTCACCTCCTGAAGGAGAATTAGTGTTTTGCAGAGACAAAATAATTGGTTTCCCAAGAAGCAAAGAAAGCCCACTGGACTTGGTAGCCCTAAAGCCCTGAAATCAGCAGGTGCAGTGTATCTGCAGTGTAACTACTGTAATACATAAAGTCTCAATACTTGAAAGTCTGGATCTTTATCAGTTCTCTCTCATACAACACTGCAGTTTTGTGGTTGTTGAAGGTGGTTTCTGTGCATGTTGAAGGATGAAGTATTAAAAAGTAGGAAGGCAGCTCTTGTTTTGCATCTGGCTGAGCTGGCTTCCAGCAGATCTGTGGGTCGAGCTCAGGCCAGGTGGTTGGTGGTGTTCCTTCACGGCTGGGAGGAAAGGAGGGCTGCCTGTTTCAACAAAATCTTGTTGTGAATTCCTGTCACTGATTCTGGATCATAGAAACTACCGTAACTATATGGGGAGACTGAGGTAGTAATTTAAATTCACCATGTTAATATGTCGGTGGTGTAAAAGGTGTCATTAATTTATCAGTGTTGATGCTTTTAGATAATAAAGTAGTGGATTGGAAAGATCAGCTGTAGGCAACACATTTGATTATCTCAGACTGCTTTTAGTGCAGAAGATACGCTTTTACCATGTACAGAGAAAAGCTGATGAGGCCTTTGTGCATTTGAAGTCACATTCTTGCTCTGGGTTATTTGTTTTCACTGTTACTTCACCAAGATATTTTTTTTTTTTTGTCTAACATTCATGAAATAGATGCTGAACAAATCTGGAACTTCAGCTACATGTGCCTGATTACCACCTTGTTGCCCATTAAGATGCTTCTGAGCTAAAATAGCTGTTGTAGTAATGCTTGATTTCTGTATCAGCTGTGTACCTTGATGGGAAATGACAAAATCTTATCTGTGTTAGTGTATTCTTTTCTGCTCTGACCCCAGATTTTCAACTCAGGCAACTCTGATAAAAAATAGGACTTTTGATTTTAGTGAAACTGGTGCCATCGACTTCTTTATGAAAACGTGGTTTCTCATTTTGGTGATGAAACTGATACCTTGCTTGTTTGATATGGATATACCACTTCTAAAAATAAAACATTTCCTGCATTTGCCTCACATTCAAATACTAACAAACCCTTTATGTCCAGGGGGGCTTGGCTATGATTCTCTTAGTTTTCCTACAAAACAGTTGTGTTGTTCACTACAGTAATATTTAATGCTTTTTGGAAAACAAATATATTTCTCCCACTTTTTAGTGCACTTTGTTTCCAGCAAAAACTCCAGTCCAAAGGCCAAACACAACCCTGGTGTAAATCTACTGAGTTCAGTGAGGTTACCCTAGAGATTAGTTTGGCACTACCTTGTTCAGGATATGGACCTGTAAAGTGCTGAGTGTCCCCAGCTCCCATCAATGTCAGCACCTCATTGACTCAGCTCCTTGTGCTAAGTTCTTTCAAGATTCTTGGAAAGTCTTGTGTTTCTGACTCTGGTAACACAGTAGTTAGCTGTGAAAACTAATAGATAAATATGTGTGCATTCCCAAACTCTTGAGTTTTGTTTCCCTCAATCTCACAAGTAGGATGCTTAAGCCAAAAGAAATAAAGCAGAATTTTAGCATTAAGGACTTGCTTTTTATGTTACACCAATATGTTCTATCAGGAATATAAATGCAAATGGGTGTGTCTGCCCATTGATTACTTGAGAAGCTCAAACCTGTAGGGCCACACCTGATACAGGCAGAAATCCGCTTCAGCTGGTTTTGTAATGAAGGAGGCTGATGTTTCCATTTAGTTTCCAAGTGAAAACTGCATTTCTGTTTGTATGCACTGCTGTTGTGCTACCTTTTGTTTAGGGGTTGCTGTGTGTTTCTATGCTGATCAAGGGGGAAAACCAGCTTAGCTAGGTGCAAGAAACTAATTTTTTCTTCTCAAACTCAATGAAGGGGGAAGACTTTCTTTTCTGAGGTCAGAATTGGCCCAGTATGGGCCACTGGGATTAGTACGACAGAATTTTCATTCTGTAAAGAATGAATTTCAAACAATAGGGTAGTTGTCAATGATTATGCAGAAGATTGTTTTTGAAGAGAGTGAATCCAGTGTTTCCATAAAATTAGGTACAAAACAGCTTGAGCTGGAATGGGGGCCTGGGAAAAAAGAATCAATAGGTAAGAAAAGATTATTTTTATTATCTGTTTTTAAGTATGTGTAAAGCTGATAGAACCATGTGGACTCTCCCCTGCTTCTGCTAATATGGTCTGTACTGTAATTCTGAGGGGGAGATGGGAAAGGTGAGGTGGAATAGTTAAGAAGTCACCTAAGAATGAATGCAGGTGCCTCAGAGCTGACCTTCAGGAGTTCCCAAGTTTGGGTTTGATATTTCACTTCCTGAAGAAGGACCAAGGTCATCACTGAAACTACAGTCCACAGGGCAATGTAGCTCATCTATCTGACAGGTTTTTGAAAAGGTGGAGGAAGACCTTGTGCTTTCTTGAGTACCTCCTGCCTGTGGCATTAGAGAATCCTGTCCTTCTCAACATTATTCCTGAGAAGGCAAAAGAGTTCCTCCTGTCTTATGTGTATGACACTTTCAGGTATAAAACACATGAGGATGCTTCTTTGTGGTCAAAGTTTGACATTTCATAGGTTTTTCTAAATGTTGTTTAATTCCCTCAAAAACTCTGTTAGAAGCAGACTTCTCACTGTGGCAAAGTTCATGTGTTTTGCAAAGAATGTGTATGTTTAGGGTGGTTTTCAAGCACTTGAAGGTGTTAACTAACGTGTATCTGCAGCAGTTACCTGCGTGCTGTGACGTAAATGTGCATTCTGATATGCGCTGTGCGTTGTTTTGCATGCACCTATTGTTGAAGGTTTATAAACAATTATGATGACCACTTGCACACTTTGTGGTTATGCACTTGTGTTGTGTGCCTTGTGAAAACCTGGCCTGTTGTCTTTCTGGTTGAATGATGAACAGTGCTGTGTGTTTTCGGACACTGCTGGCAAACACTGGCTGTCTCCAGTGCAGTGTCGAAATTCAGTGCTGTGTGATTTGTTTTTAATGATGGTGTGATAGGGGTGGGGAGGCATGGAGAGGTTAGCTAGAAACTCTCTTTCCCTGGAAGGCAATTTAATTGTCTCCTCCTCCTTTTAGTATTAAATACCAATGATCATTTCTGTCATATTCTCAGATCAGACTCCTACACCAACACGCTTTCTGAAGAACTGTGAGGAAGTGGGCCTCTTCAACGACATCGATTGCTCCCTAGAGCACGAGTTTAGGAAGGCACAAGAAGAAGAGAACAACAAAAGGGTGAGTTTGAGCACACTGAACCATTCCTCCTGTTTTTATTTTCTTGAAACGTTGAAAGACATGTTTCAAGATCACTATCTGTGAAAGCAGATTGAGCTCTGCTACCTGGTAGTAACCTTTTGGTTAGAAACTAGGTGGCACTACACGATGTGACATACTTTTTAAACTATTGAAGCAGTTGACAAATGTAAAACCCTCAAACCAGCAAAACCCCAGCATTACATTTCCAGAAGTGTGTAAATATGCTTGCCAGGGTTTGATTCCAAGTCTCTGCTTTTAAGTAAACTATAACACAAACCACACACCTCTTGAGGGAGAGGCTTGGGAAAATTATATCATCTTTGAAGTGAGGACTGCAAACTCGCTCAAATGCATTACAGGGAAATGTGGATTATGAAGGAGCATTTACTTAAGAAAAAAAAGAACAAAAAAGTTTTGCTCTTTCCTCTGCAACATGATGGGGCCCTGGATTTATTTGTCATCATTACTGTTTCTGTATTTCTCATAAAGTATTTAAGTTGAAGGGAGAAACTTTAACTTGTAATACCTAGTAGATAATGTGTCCCATTCCCAATTAGTATTCTTTTAGTTTCAGTATTTGTAAGTTTTTGTTGAATTATATCTTTATATGGGGTTAAGTGTATTCTTGTGCCCAAAGGTTGTTAAAGTGTTTTGAGGGATCCTAAAGAGCTGTTAAAATTTTCAGGGAATTGTAGAAGAGCTTAATGCACTATGGAGGCCAGCAAGAGTTAATGCATGAAATCTTAACTTTTCAAATAAGATCCAAGGTTCTGCTTGCTTTTGAGGGCTAAAACATGAGGAGTAACGCACAACTTCCTACATCAGCATATTGCTCCCTGCAGCCCTCTAGTAACCTGCCCAGTGCCTGCCCTTCACAACGTTCCCTTTGTGTTTATGTTTTCCCCTCTCCCATTTCTGTGGCTCTTGAAAATTCCTGTGTAATGTGTCCCCTGTGATACGAGTTCCCCAGTTATTGAACAGTGTGTTGTTTGGCTTAGTTCTCACAGTTATCTCTATTTGTCTAATTTGAACATTAACAGGGACCACAGACTTGAAGTAGGAAAAGGCTGCTATGAAGCAGCTATGGTGCTGAAGCCAGAAGGGACTTTTCCTTAGCTTGCCTCAGCATTATTTTGCCTTTCAGGGTGTCTGTGCTTCCAATTGCAAGGGCTTCCTCTGTAGGTCCTGTTTCTTATGGCCTCTGTATTGTCATTTCCTTTGCTCATTGGTGATTGCTGTCCAATTGAAAATTCATACATGTGAAGCATGTGTGCTGCTGGGCTTATGAAACCTGGAGGTAGCAGCACTTAGAGATCTTGAGATCTTACTGCAAAGTAAAGGCTAAGAGAATTTTTTTGGAGAAAAAAAAAAAAGGGGGGTAAAGCAGGTTGCTGAGGTACAGAATGGGATGCAAGGCTTGTAAAAAGAAGGCAGGAAAGGAGTCTACGAGTGGTTTGCCTTTGGCTTTATAGGCAACGGCGTCCAGGGATAGGTTATTTGAGGCTCGTAAGGAAAGAGGCTGGGAAAGGTAGCAGAGGAGAGAGGAGAAACAGCAGCATGGTATGCTGAACAAAGGAAAGGACTGTCCAAATGTGGGAATCCAAGTTTTGGTCAAGGATTGGGAAAATAGCCCTGACTGCCCTTACAGCTTTGTGTGCAGGATGAATGTTAGGAAACAGCCGTGTAATGGGATAAGTGTGTCTAATTTTGGATTTAACTTGTTAAAACTTGTTCTTATCTGCTGCAGTGGGGAATCTTAGGCACAGTCAAGGGGGACATTTCTGTACACTGCTACTTCTTCACAAATTAGAGGATCCCTAAGCAGTTCTTTCTGCATGGTGTTTATTTTGAACAAGTAGGAGGTGAGGAGAAATATACTGAAGTAGACTTCTGTGCGATTAGCCACAGATAGCAGTACTTGATGTTGCAGAGTCCATTTCAGTTTACAAGTGGTCAGTGCATAATCTGATTAAAACCCAGACAAAGGCATCAAGTTTCCAGACAATTCCAGTTATTTGTCAGCCCCTGGAAGTCTTATTTTGTCCTTTTCCTACCCACTCCTGCAGCTGCCATTGATGATCTCCAGAGAGTAAATCAAAATCATAGAATAGTTCGGGTAGGAAAGGACCTTAAGCTCATCCAGTTCCAAGCCCCCTGCCATGGGCAGGGACACCTCACACTAAACTGTGCCACCCAAGGCTCTGTCCAGCCTGGCCTTGAACACCGCCAGGGATGGAGCATCCACAGCTTCCCTGGGCAACCCATTCCAGTGCCTCACCACCCTTACAGTAAAGAATTTCTTCCTCATATGCAATCTAAACTTCCCCTGTTTCAGTTTGAACCCATTACCCCTTGTCTTATCACTACAGTCCCTAATGAAGAGTCCCTCCCCACCATCCCTACAGCCCCCTTCAGATACTGGAAGGCTGCTATGAAGTCTCCCTGCAGCCTTCTCTTCTCCAGGCTGAACAGCCCCAACTTTCTCATCCTGTCTTCATACGGGAGGTGCTCCAGTTCCCTG
>JANRGW010035645.1:25513-46572 GCA_024733675.1 Psilopsiagon aymara
CTGCCCCGGGGGGGGGGGGGGGAGGGTTGGGCAGGGAGGAGAAAGTAGGGGGAGTGAGAGGGAGACTGCGTGGCTGACTACGGTTAAACCATGACATCTTATCAAATAAATATCAACTTTCTTTTTTCCCTGAAATGTGAGTAAACTGTGTGTGGCTCGATCTGCTCCCTGGGAAGCAAACAGACATCAGTTTGTCATGTGAATGTCCATGTCAAAGTGCAGCTCTGCCAGCCAGTCTGGGGCTGGGTGGGGAGAGACACGGGGAGAATGAACTCAGTGTTACAAACTGTCTCTTTTGAATTTCTACAACCTATTAGTCACAGCAAGCTGCCCTTATTGATTTTGGTAAAAGAGGTCACTTTTAATCCTCTAAAGTGGAGAGAGCTGCATGCACTCTCCGTAGCATGACATTAAAATTGACACAGCTCTGCATCAGTTCTATGGAAATGCCCTAAACCTAGATGGATTATTGCCTTTCCTTTCAATGGATACAAGCTGCTATGCGGAGCACACTAACCTATATTAGGTGTAAAAGCTTTAAAATACTTGATAAGGAAAGCAGAGCCAAAAGAAGCTAGAAAATGTGTGAGCATGTTAAAAAAGCTGCCCCTGCAGAAATAGGCCATTAGTCTTAAAAAAACCTGTACTTTCTCATTTTTTTTTAAATTAAAAAGTCAACACAGAGGAGTTGATATTATCATATAAAAGAACACACAAAAGCTGACCTTACTCTATGATTATGAGGAAAGCTTTATTCTGGCTGATGGCCCTTGCTAGTTCTGTTTATGTTCTTTGGAGAACTAAATCTTTGAATACAATTAGAATAGAATAGTCCAACTTGAATCTTAAGTGTGCATCAAAATAAACAGCAGAGGTGAAATCCCAGCAGTTTTCTTTTCAGCTTTGTTATCCTTGCCCTGACCCGTTTTTCCTGCCTAATGATCATTTGCAGCATACCATTATTAAGGGAAATTTTCTTGAAGGAGAAATGCTCTTAATGGGTATAGGGAAATTATTGTGAGCCTGGAGAAGTATTTTTTTTCTTTCTTTGGAATTCCAGAAAATGACTACTGTCCCTTTTGATTTTATGTTAGTTTTTATTTGGAAATTTTTTTCTGAAGGTTTTGATGCTTGGTTTTTGTTTGTTTTTTGTTTGGGTTTTTTTTTTTTTTTTTGGTGGTTTTTTTTGTTTGTTTGGGATTTTTTTTGTGTGTGTTGTTTTTTTTTTTTTTTTTTTTTTGTTTTGTTTTTTTTCTGTGGGTCTCAGTAAAAATGTACAGTGTAGTGTTTAGGGAAATTTGTTGGGACATCATGGAAGCCTTGTGTTCTCCCTTTTCATTTGCTGTAGCTTGCTCCAGTATTTCTTATTAAAGGTTAGAAATTCCCCTTCTAAATAAAAGACGTCTGCAAAATGAAGCGCAGTGAAAAACATTAAAGTACAATGTTAAACTCTATGTAGCCTGCAAGTGCAGTGTGTGGGATGGTGGGGGTGCTTTAGTTTCATGCCACATCACTTTTCAGTAAGCATTTTTCTTATATAAAGGACTTATTCCTACCTCAGGTCTGACTTGGCAGGGCAAATGGAAAGGAAAATTTGCACAAGAAGTGGAGGAAAAGTAGCATTGCTCTGACATGAAGAAAACTGAGGAGGAGTTAGCGTGAGGACATAGAAGTGAGAAAGAAAGATAAATGAAAGAAAGAGCAGCACTTATATGAGACAGACATCAAAAAGGCTGTTCTTTGGTTTCTGAGAAGAGGGGAGTTAAAATATTCCTGTGTTGAGCTTGCTAGCAGAATTGCTTGAGCAGAGATAGAGAAGTGTGAAAAGTTCCATTTTCTTTTCTCCCCATCCCTCAACCCAAGGAAGCTGAGTTTCTTCTCTTAATGTTGAATTGAGATCTCCAGGGATGTGACTGTAGAAGAAGAGACTTGAAAGTGCTCTGTTGATGTTGGGTATTAGAATAGATTTTCCCTGAAAAAGAGGCAGAGCCACCATGGGTGCTGCTGTTTCTGCTTGCAGTGGTCTTCATAAAATATTTCTCTTATCATACTCCTGTCTTATCTCTCAGATCTATGTGTATGTCCCTTGGGATGTGAACAGCTATGTAAGGCCTGTTTCTCTAATGACAGCATTGCCATAACTCTCTTCCCACCTGTGCTATTTTTTTGTTCCAGTACAGTAAACTCATGCAACTGTAAATGCCAACATATATGTTTCAGGAAAACTATTAAGCATCTCACACCTCTGCACATAAGTTCCTATTTTGTGGATTATTGTTTGGTTGGATCTTTTTCAGGTACAGTTCTCTTATCCCAGTTTCTTTTCTTTGCTTCATCCATCTCAGCCAGTTAAATGTGTATATGACTGATTTTCTGAAATGGGGCCAAAGTCCATGTACTTCAATAGCTCTTGAACATGTGGTTAACTTCAAGCATGTGTGTAGGGGTTTGCTGAATAGAGATAGTTTGCTGAATCAGGACTTCCTGACACTATGATTTTAAATTGCAAACAATCCTCTCTTTTAATGTATTTTAATTACTGCCTCCTGTGGACTATAGGTAACTCTTGTTGCTTGAGTCCTGCAGAAAGTTGTAGTTGGTTGAATAGTAATTTAAGGGTAAAATCAATCTTTCTGATACCCTGCTGTGACAACTATCCTTTTACTTCCTCTTAATAAATAACTATGTTACATGGAAAGGAATAATGATTGGAATTTCATGTTAGTAAAAAATTATTTTTCTGGAGGATTTAAAAAGCTTTGTTCCTGTTTTATGGGTTTTTTTGTTTGTTTGTTTATTTTTTGTTGTTTTGTTTTGTTTTGGTTGGTTGGTTTTTGTTTTGTTTTTTTTTTTTAAGTGATGTTGCAGATTTTTCTTTGTTTTTTAAAATGAAATTTCTGTATTTTCTAAACAAACCGTGGCACTAAAATGGTAGTAGAAGTATGCCATTACTGACCAAATAAACCTGAAGTACCTATTTAGTCTTTTGGATACACAAAATTGTGTGACTTCTTGAGAAAGTACTTTTAAAGAATGCTGAAAGTATAGATAAAAAAACATGAAACAAGCAAACAAACAAAAAACCCCCACCCCAGAACAATCCACCCACTCCCCAAAACAAAAAACCAGAACAACAAAAATCCAACAACAAGCCCACAATACAAATCCAGTTGCCTTTCTCATTCACTTACATCTTTCCATATGCAGGGATAAATGTGATAGGGTTTCTTGTCCTGTGTTGTTTTGGTTTTCTATATCCTAGATCACAGGTAGAGTGAGTAGGAAAGTAGGTTCCATGAAGCAAAGGCACCTATTGGAAGGTGTAGGCAAGGGGAAAGAGGCAGTGAGGGAAATGTCCCTTTCAAAATACGTCTTAATATGTGTTTATGCTTTTAGTGATGGAGTGCTCAAATTGTCTTCCAAAGACAAAGAAAACTCCTCTACCATGCTGTTGTAGTGGATGCACTTAATACAGTGTTTTAAAACAAAGTGCTCTTCACTTGTTTTTATGTAAGGTGGTAAGACTTAAAAATATAATTGGGCTTTCCTGTTCTTTTCTTACTACTTTTCAATATTCATTTCCACACATTCCATCTTCAAAACAGCTAATCTGTATCGCCTTCTTGAATAGCGTTATCCTGACAACAGAAGCAGTGAAAAGAGCCGAGACTGCAGGACTTCTGACAATGCCAGAGGGCCTCAGGAATAGGAATGTCCTGAAAAAAATGTGCTCCCTTCCAGCTGCCCTTCATATTGTTGTCTCCCTATCCAATTTACTAGAGAATTTCCCACTGGCTCTTGGCTCATTCCCAAATGAGAATGTAATCTTTTAAAGATTACACTGCATAATGGAGGGACAAGGAGCTCTTTATTAACTGGGATGGGGAGTCACTTGCTATTAGGCAAGAGAGAGGGATGGGCTGGAGTCGTGTTTGTTGAGCTCTGCTTTCTGCACCTTCTTGCCTCCTCATCGATAGGACAGCAGGTTGGGAGTAGAAAACCACTGCAGCTGCACTGTAGCAAAATAAATAACTGAATGTAGGTTATGATTATGGCAGTTACTTTTATAACGTGAGGGATTATACCATAACTATTATATTGCCAACAAGATTAAATTGCTAACCTAATACCACAGCATGTTTTCCAAGAAAATAAAAAAACCCTCTGCTTGTTCCAGAGTTGATACATTCAAAGACTACTAATACGGTGTGAAAGTGCTGAGCACCTAAAAAAACTAAAATGCTGTCTGTACAGAATTGTCTGAATCAGATTCCTGTCACCTCAACTTCCATGAGCTGTGCCAGATAGACACCTTCGCCCCTTTTGGGATGTAAAGCAATGTGGTACTCTGGTAATTTTAAATGTTCCTTCTCTCTCCTGTCAAGCAGATAAGCCTCTGCCAGTAATAGTATAAAATAATTAAATAGATAACCAGAGGTTATACTTCCAATGGAAAAATTCTAAAAACTTCACAAAGGGACCAAATCTGCTCATGTAAACCCACTGAACTGATTGGAAAGCTTAAGCTTCTTCCTATTTTCATACTATGTTCTTCTTTTACTAAATCATTTGAAAACGCTTACCAGAGGCTACCTGTATGTAAAATGAGGTAATCTTAGGTCACCTCTGGTATGAGGTCAGTTTTGCTGCAATTGTTGCAGTGTAGCAAAGTCATAGATGAGACTTTGTTGTATAGATAGTAGAGATATAACCTTGTATAGGCTGCTCATGGTAGGAGTATAAGCCAAGTTAATTATGCAGGAAGAGCAGTTTCCTTTTGTTCATCAACTGCAAAAGAGTAAAAAAATTAAATTTTGGGGACTTCCGAAATACATGTTGATCATTGCCAGGAAATTAACTGACTTCATGGATGAGCCAGTTCCAATTCTGAAGTGAAATGTAGGTGAGGAATATAATTCTATAAATATTTTTATTAATTTTTGTATGTTATGCACTGAGTGATATCTTAAGTGGTTGATTTCATTTTTGTTGTTTTACATTTAAGTCTTCTCACACTGTTGTGCCTTTTGAAATTGCCTGTTATCATACAAAGGTACTTGATACACTTGGAAAGACTGGACATGCATTTGTAAATTAGCCTTTTCTTCCTTTTCTGGTGAAGAACTGGATATCAAATTGAAGTCAAACAAGAGTATATCACTGTTGTTTTTGATAGGCTAAGAAACTTCTGAGTGGCAGACTATACCTTATTTTATTTTCAGTTCCTTTCTTCTGTGTCTTTAGTGTACAGAAAAAGAAGTGAATCTGATTTCATGTGGAATCTTTGACTTGTATGTTGCAGATCTGACTGGAGCCACATGCAAACTCTTTGCCTCCATGACACAGACTCTTTTCTTCTTGACCTTACTATTCGTTTAAATTTGAAAGAGTCACCTTAGGTTAAAGGTGCTCTCGGTTTCCTTCTGGGATTGAGAGCACTGGGCACTGTTAAGAAGTTAATATTGAAAGCTGGTTTCATAATTTCCTTGTGGTGTCTTAGTAGGCTAACAAGGTTATGCCTCAATTTGCTAACAGCAGTGTCCTTTTGTCAGATGAGGGTATCTTTCCATTCCCTCCCTTGTCTTATATCACTTTCAGACACTGTCGCTACATTCCCAGTGAAACATCCTGTATTAATCTCCTCTGAGGGATTTTTAGTTTTGTCCCTAGTGCATTAGGTCCTCACTGGTAGGAACAGTTGCACAAGGAATCAGCTTGTTTTCTTATGTCTCCTGTGCCCAGGGCATCTTATTAAGTCTTCGGTTGCTGCTTGCTTTTTAGAAAGAAGGTCAGTGTGGGTTTATTGCACATCTGCCAGTAGTTTGCAAAATACTAGATCCTCATAGTGACATATGTGCCCACCAGGCAAGTGTTACCTTTCACAGCCTGCACAGAGGGAATCATAACCCATAGAAAGGGGCAGACCAGACGCATGAGGGCCATACCTCAAGCTGTGACAGGAGTTTCACCAGTTCTTGCTCTTTGTTGGCTTTCTTGACCTCTGTGCATCACGTGCATAAGCACCTTCTTAGAAGTCAGACTGAAGCTCAGGGCATTAACTGCAGGCAGTAGCGCAACATGATCTGCTGGAAATTGTAAAGTCAGCGATACAGATTTGTGTGCACTTCTGTGTGTGCCCTCTCACTGTTAATAGGTAATAAACCACTAACATTTCAGTGTGATGGGGGTTTCTGGTGTGACCTTGTGTTTAACTGCCATAAATACACAGGTGTAAAATTTTTGGAGTTATGTGTGAAGTACTGGAATACCACCTAGAGATACTGGTATGTTCACAAAGCTTTGCAGTAAAGCTTGGGTGGTTTTCTTTGTGATGCTGATGCTGGAGCATAAACTTGAGTAAATATTATTTTTTTCTTTTCTACAAACAAGTCAGTGGAATTATTTTTAGAGCCAATGAGAAATTTCTGAAGACCACCTCATAAGCCACGTTCTTGGGTTGTTCTTGTTTTCCTGCTGACCTGTAACTTCCCTGGTTTTTAGCACTTTGAAAACTTTCTGCATTTTTATGTCAGTTTCTCCATCCGTTGATGTTGAAATCAGTTTCAAAACTACAGCCAGAGCTTTTGTTTGCCAAAATATTTAGCTTTTAGTTTAGCCTGGCCTTAGATGAACACATGTGAGTTCAAGCAGCCTAATAAGCTAGCTTCTTTTTTATCTCCTCTGACATGAAACTGGCCATGCTAATACTCTTAGCTTGCCCTAAATATTAGAGAGGGAGGGAGAAAAGCATGTAAAGGTCATTATTGTGGCTTACTTGATGGACAGTAGTTCATTATAAACTGCTGTGACTCAATACTCAATTGTTACTGATACTCTGTTTATCATATCTTAACTACACGATGTTAGGAAGGCTTCTGATCTTTCCAGCAGTTGGAAGACCCGCATCTCATGATGATTTTTTTCATGATACAATATGGACTGTAAACTGCTTGCATGAAGCGTGCTATTCGTTACATGCTGTTTCTGTAAAAGACCAATGTTTTGATCCTATCTGTAAGTAATACCATAGTAGTGCATATAACTCCTAAATTCTGAGTCTTATTTTTACATTCAATCTTTTCAGCTGGATGATTTTTTGTTGGTTTAAAATAATAGGTACTTCTGTAATACATGAATATAACATAGAAAACTGTTGCAGCTCCTTTCTATGATTTTGTTGCTTGATATAGTGGCATGGCACTAGCATCTAACAAGCAAATATATTCCTGTGGTGTTTTCAAAAGCATATGAGAAACCATATGTTTTCATAAGAAAAGAGCTGTTACTAAGCATATGCTTTCTTAGATAGAGTGACAGTTATTAAAGGGCAAGGTAAGACCCTAGCTTGTCTTTTAAGTTGAATAAAGCTGGCAGTAACTGTTGCTCTGAGTGTCCAGTGGAGCAGCATGTAGATATTGCCATGTAGAGTTGTAACTGGAAGGAAAGAGAGAGATTAACATCCATGGTCTGCAGCTTGGAAGAGACAATATAAATCTCTGTCTTGCTTTGAGCTGTGAATGCCTCTGTAGGAGTTATAGTAACAGACAAATTAGCATAATGTAATTGGCTGGCAAGGTCAGCCCCTCTCCAGGAGCATTAGCAATGTTTACTGTAAGAAGAGACAGACCAAGTATTGTAGGGTAGTACGCTGTCTGTCCTTTTTGAAGGAAGAATAATCATTTTGGACTCCCTACATCACAGACTCTTAACCATATCTTATTAAAATTCAGGCTATCATATTTCTGCCTTAAAGCAAATCAGCTAACAGAAAAACAGGGAATATTCTCTGCTATCGCACAAACCTTTGTTCATATTTTTTGCTTTCAAGCCTATTTAGTTTACGTATCTCTCTCTCTCTTTTTCTTTTCCTTCTCTTCATCTTTCTTTCTTCTTGCTTTCTCTCTTTCTTCCCTTTCCTTTTCTCTGCTGAATCGCTTTTTTAAGAATGCCAAATGTACATACTCATCCCTGCCAATACCCACTAAATCTGGGTGGATTAGAATTTCTCATTTTACTACATGGGACACAATCTGTAAATCCAGACAAACTCATCAGCTTCCTTGTTTGTATCTTCTAAAAGTGCGAAACTTTGGGCAAAATCCTGGGTCACCTCTAGCAATCCAGTCTCACTGGATTTAGTTCTGCAGACTTTTTCACAGAAATGTGAGGTGGTGTCCCACCTTTTGAAGGAGACCTTGCACTGTGTCACAAACAGCACCGTTGTTGAGCCTTTGATCTCCAATCTGACAGTCTGTGCCAAGTATTTGAAATGAGTTCAAGCATTCAGTTACATGATGTTTGGGAAGTGGCTTTCAGAATATCACACAGGGATTGCATTGTCTTTTCTTATATATTCTTCACCAGAAATACTGAAGGTTATGCTATTTAACAGCTATCTTCAGCTTAAGTCTTTAAAATACTGTTTATGATCAGCTGTTGCTGCTGTAATTTTCCTAGAGAACCAGCAGACAGGCTAAAACATGCACAGAATCACCTTCAGAGCACGATCTTATTAGAAAACCTATTTTCTTGTGCTTAGACAGTGTGATCTGATGGATTTCTGAAACGTGGTCCTTTCTATGATCATCTTCTGGTGAAGAAAAAACAGGCAGCAATTCCTGGACTCCACAACAGCTGTATTTTTGAAATAATTATAGTTTACAATCTAACTGTAAATTAGGTGGGTTTAAAAAGAGCAGTGTTGTCATTGTGTTCAAGAGTAATGCTTTCTCCTTTAATGCTGATACCCTGTTAGATAGCTGCTTTTGAGAATACAATTGTGGTGTGGCTTGTCCCAGGCTGGCATTCCTCATCCCCTTCTCTGTCCCTCAGCTTTCAGGTGTCAACTTGCTTTGGTTGTAGTCATCCCACTGACATTCACTTTGTGGGCAAAAGCTGCTGTGTGGAGGTGATCACTGGGAATAACTGTTCTCCATGTGCAGCTAGGTTGCTCCTCAAGGATGCATGCTTGCGTTGTTTCATTAATGGCTCAGCTAGGGGTGTTTAGTCTGGAGAAGAGAAGGCTCAGCAGGGACCTTATCACTCTTTACAACTACTGAAAAGAGTGGGGGTCAGTTTCTTCTCCCAAGTAACAAGTGATGGGATGAGAAGTAACGGCCTCAAGCTGCACCAGAGGAGGTTTAGACTGAATATTAGCAAAAATTCCTTCACAGAGAGGGCAGCCAGGTGTTGGAACAGGCTGCCCAGGGAAATGGTGGAATCACTGTCAGTGGAAGTGCTAGAAACCCATGTAGATGAGGCCCTTAGTGACACGGTTTAGTGGTGGTCTTGGCAGTCCTGGGGTAAAGGTTGGACTTGATGATCTTAAAGGTCTTTTCCAACATAGTTGAGTCTGTGATTCTATGATCTTGATTATTATGATCTCTTGTCATTTCTGCGAGACTGAAATTCAAACGCATGCTACTCTGAAGCCCCATGAGATTGTTCTCTTACCTAAGAGACTCCTCTGCTCTGTCACTGCTATATTATATTATTTTTCTAGGTATACTGTGTTGTCTCCGAAAGCTATTCTCTTGTCAGTTCCCAGCACTCTGTAGTTGTTGCAGATACTCATCCTATTTTAGATGTAAAGCAGAAGAATGCAAAGTAATTTGCTCCAAGACAAGTCATGCAGTGTGGAAAAGGATGGCTGTGCAGTTCCTGGTGTGTCTGACCTGCAGAATACCTTTGGAGTCCAAATAGATACATTTCTGACCTCTTCTGCTTTCCCAGTCCTGGGAAACTGTATGTCCCAACTTCACACCAGCTTGCTTACTTGATTTATTTTCTATTAACAGTAGCTTTTCTTTCAGCGATCCACAACAAGCTGTTCTTCAAGATCAAAGTCATGCCTCATCAATGCCTTTGTCAATTCTGTTTTTTGCAGGGGGACCACTACGGTTTTTTCTTCCAAGCATGTTTGTTCTCCTAGTCCTGACAGTGTTTTTTCCTGCCTGTCTGCCACTTGCTGAAATCTGCTGAAAGGCAGAGATGGACAAGGGCAGAATGTTAGAAGCATCTTTGAGGATTCAGAGAACATTTTCTTGTAATACCTGTTTGTAGCCTTCGCTGTACTCACTGGAAGCGAACTTTTCTTAGCTAGAAGTGTATTTAACCTTTTTTGTCTTGTATGTAGACTGCCTTCTAAGCCTTAACGTTTTGAACTCTATGGCTAGAAAGATTATTAATTTTGTCTGAATGCTTTCAACTGATGAACCTAATTCTCTGAGTTCTTTCAGTCCAAGATCTAGCTCTCCTCCCCCAAAACATCAACCTACAATTGACTGAAATGATTGTAAATGCTGTGAAACTGCATGCTTACCTTTGTGATTACTTCCCAGGAAGTCTGGTGAATTAACTTGATGCCAGCTTGATGCTTTGGTATGCTTCTGTGAATGATCTTCACTGATCAAAATGCTTTTCCTACCACTTGTCAGCCCGCTCCATTGGTTTGACCTATGATCCCTTGTATGTAGCCAATGGTATGCCTGGGTGCTTTCTGAGATCATAGTTGGCCTCAACTCCTCAATAGTTCCCAGCATTTTGTTTTAGTTGCCATGTATTGCTAGCCCGCCTGGCCCAACATTGTTGCAGTCGGTTGGGGTTAAAAGAATATTTAGGAAATGCATTTTATTACCAGGGTAGCAACATTTCCACTTGACTTCTTAGCAGGAAAGCTAACTGGTTTTCTGCTTGAAACTTCCTGAATGGAAAATCATTGGCTGTTTTGTTGCTACCATCTATGCTCTCCTTTACCAACTGCTCTGTCTAAAAAATGTTCTGGTTGTTGAATGCGGTCAAGCAGTCACTGCTGTAACTCATGCATGATGCCAATAACTTATGCCAGTGAAATCAGTGATGAGAATTTCAAAGAAGCTTTAAATAAAATATAACAAATGTAAGTGCCAAAGTGCTGTCTCTGTAAGTTTGCTATTAACAGATTATAAATGGTTTGCATAATGTTGAAAAGCCCAGTGCCTTCAGTTAGCAGTATCAAAGGCTTGTTTAAAGCAATTCCTGGAGGATTGCCGCCCTCTCCCCCCAGCTTTCTGTTTCATGATGGATAAAAACAAAACTCTTTACAATAAAGAAAGGAAAGCCAGGTTTTCAACTACCCTCTGACTGGCCTCCAGATCTGGCAGCTGCTTTTGGATGTCTAATTGCTTGCCCTGCAAAAGTTGACATGCACCTACTCTGAGAACGTTCTTCGAGTACCCACTTGGTACATGCATTCTGTCTGACTTACAGAAATGAAATGATAGTGCGGGAATAAAATCAGAGCAAAGCTTACAATTATATATATATTTTGTTTGCATTTGTTTTTTTTTTATTAAAGTTCTCTGGTTTTATAAATTCATAGATAAGTATTAGATGCAGAGAAACAGTGCAAAATGATGGCTAAGATACTGGACTGGGAGAAAAAAGCCCTTCCATTGAGTCTTGGTTTTGGCTACACAAATCACTTTCTCTCTTTTTCTTCCTTTCCCTTTCCTTGCTTTGTCTCCAGACTCTAAGGCTTGTAGGCAAGTGTAGTCCATCAATGTGTCTATACAGATCTTAGCACAATAAGGCCTTGATTTCAACTGAGGCCTCTAGGAATTACACCTAGTAAGTATACTGGCAAATCTCTTTTCTTCCTTTTCAAGTTTCTTACTAGCACTTCTCCATTTGGAATTCATGGCAAGCTCCCTTGTTTACAGCAATCTAATGGGACCATAATTGGGTCCCCAAGATAACATTACAGATATAAGCCAGTTTTTCCTTAGACAAAGTTCTATGGAGAATGTATTTTCTGACAAGCATGCTTTTTATAAAAGGGTTTGTTGTTTTGTGTTTATTGGTGTTCCATCTGCTCTAGAGAATACACTTGAGAAAAACTAGCTCCAGCATGGCATATAATGTTTCATTAGCAGGCATAACCTTGTTTATTTGCTTTTTTAAATTGTATTTAGAAAAGGAAATCAGTTTGCACCATTGACATGCTGCCAGGTTCCTGTTTATAAATGTCACAATAGGCAACTTGGAAGAAATGAAAAAGTCAGTTTATGGCTTTTGCATGAAGTACGACAGAACTGGGTAGAGTCAGGCAGCCGGTTATGCTCCCCCTGTTTTGCAGCCTCCCAATTAGCAAGACGTAGTGTGGCGTTAGCAGTGCAGAACACCCTGAGTGACCCCAACTGGGTTATGCACACTTAATGTTACTGACATTTATTTGAATAGAAGAGGCTCTTTGTGCTATGTTTCTTAAATGGCTATCTTGGGCAAGTAATTGTGTATGAAACAAGCAACCCTGAGGAAAATGGGAGATATCTATAGGAAACTTCAGGACAAAAGCATAAGCATGCAATCTGATGTCATCTTTTCCAACAGGAAAGCTATGTCCTTTCAAACACTGGTAAGACCAGTCTCACAAAATTTTCTTTTGCTTTAAAATACATTCCATGCATCTCCTTTATATCACTTTTTTGCCTTTCCCCTAGTAAATGGTTTATTGTGGGTACATCTGGTACCATATATTACTTACTGTGTATTTAAAGAAGGCTTCATATGTCAAAAGCATAGTCTGAACAGACATGCAGAAAAGGGCATAAGGAGGGTAGTGGCGGAAGAGGGGAGGGAATCATGGAAGACAAGGGTCATCTTTCAGTATTCATTTCTACTGGTAATTAGAGGGCACCACTGGATGTCTGTAATTAGATCATGTCACAAAAATTAAGATAAAAGACCAAAAATTCTAAATCTCTTGCATTTCATTCATAATATCAGAGAAGTCAGAGCATTTGCTTACACCAGCAGCCAAAGTGATGGACAGGCAGGGAGGCTTAGCTTGCCCTGGAAGAGGTTCATGTGTAGTTTCCCCAGAAGATGGGAGGAAAAGACCAAGGGAGGTGGCTGCACACTCTGGCTACTCAAGGGGCAGAGGCCAGGTGGAAGCATGTCAAAGAGCCTGTGTTGTGAAGATTTTGTGCAGGGCTATCACCCTTCAGGCAGTGGCCTTAAGAGGATTAGTAGGGCTTAAATGGGCTCTTGGGACTTCGAGTTCTAGTAGTGGCTGCTGCAGCCTTGAGATGGCTTATACCTGGCTTAGCACTTCATATGTCTGTCCTGTGTCTTGTGCCATACTTCTTAGCAGCACTGTGTTGTTTGCTGGAGATTAACGGGTTTGAGGTCTCATTTGCATCACTCGTTGTATCTCAGTCAGTCTTTCTGATAACCTAGTAACAGTTATTGACAGAAAACAAGATAAAAAGATTGATGAGGTGTTTTCTTTTTGTTTGTGCCTCATCTGATCAGCCAGCATGTCTATGTATAAGAATAATTAATCCTAACTAAAAACCAAAGGAAATTTCCCTGCATGTTTCTGCATAGATATTTAGGATAAAATTTTGCAAAGCTCTTGCCAGCCCCACTACCTGAGTCTCATCTATTAATTAACAGTAATTATTCATTAGGGCTCCAGAAGATATTTTAATAAAAGGACCGGGGCTACTGAAGCCCATAGATACCTTTAGAAATGTTATCTTTTTGTCAAGAAATTCAGAAATTTTCAACATGGTGCTCTGAAACGACATTTGAGTAGCAGTTAAACTCTGGTCTGTGAACTGCTGGTGGTCGCAAAGCTGTGGTAAGTCATCTGCAGCTGGTCTGCGGAACCATCTTGCCTTAATTACGCAATTTATGATAAGAGCACAGAGTGCTCTGTGAGAAATCCAGAGGGTTGACAGAGGTCTGTGATCCAAAAAATTAGAAACCAGTGGTCGAGACTGATAAGTACAGATTCAAAGCTTTATGATTTCAGTGAGGGCAATGTTTCCTTTCTTCCCCCATTTGCCTATCATTACTTGTCATTTTTGAATAAGAAGTTTAATGTTTCTTTACATTTCTACCCCTAAGGAGATCAGGTTGATAACACTCGATTGAGCAGTGGTGCCCAGGGTTCAAGAAGTCAGATATACTGCTTCTGGCCTTTGAGTCGCCCACACTGTGTGCATAGCCAGCTGTGTCCAGTTCAGCAGTAGATGTTAGATAGGCCTTGGGGCCCGGGAAGAGTCCTTCTGCATTTTGGGATAGATCATGCCTGCTGGTATTTTGTTGTGGGTTTTATTTTATGTGCTCTTTTCATTAAGTAGCTGTTAAGTGAGTATTTGCCTTTCTTTGAAATGTTTTGAGGAATAGATCCTTTGGCATCAGATCTGTATTTTTATACATCAACCTTATAAGTGACTTCATGTTGCTGTCTAAGTAAGGGAGCTAAATAGATTTTAGCAGTCTGCAATAAGATCTTTCTAGTGCTTTGTCCCTATACTTAATGTTACTGCACAGCATCTTCCAGCAATTCTTTTCTGTGTCCTTTTATCTACTTTAGTGCTTTTTCTCATTCAAGCTATACAGATGTTATAGTTTAAAAGAAGTATTGCATTTCAGTCTCCTCAAAGTTTACACTCTCCCATCTTTCACATAATGGAATTTTTTTCTTTCTTTTTTTTTTTTTTTTTTTTTAAATTCAAATCTTGGTTATAGGCTTCCCTTTTCCCGTAATCCTTCAACTGTATTAGTTCATTTTTGAATCTCCATTTTCTTCCCTAGTTCCTCTGCTATGTTTGCTTGCCTTGAGTGGATAGCAACCCTAGTTCTGTGCCCATGGAAGTTTAGATGCTGCTTGCTACTAACAGTTGTGATGGGCTGGTGTGAGTGTGTTTTCCTTGCACATCAATCTGAATAACAAGATAACAAATGAGTTGGTGCTGTTTCTGAGAAAATTTGATAACTTTGGTTTTATGATGATCATTTTCTACTGTTGGGAGAGAATCCATAGAGGTTCACTATTTTTGATGGAGATTGTCTATGATTAAAATAATTTTGAAGCCTTCCATTATTTGACACATTTAGTTTATAGTTTTCTTTACAACAATGTCTTCGAAGTTTTTAAGCCAGCAGGTTCTTTGATTGTGTAAGCAGCATGTGCAATGGGTGAAATTATGATCTCCATAATCAGGCAAGATGCTACTGCACACTACTGAAATGTGCACATGTAGCTGCCATTTAAATGTGGTGTTGGTTGCCCCACATACTGTGTTTTTGTAGAGCCTTCTAGAAGACTTCAGGTTAGAAAAACATGTTTTCTTTCCCCATAAATTATAAACTGCCTGAAAGTGGGGCAGCTTAGAATATTCATCCTTGTTAAAAATATATTGAGAGGCCAAGCTATAGAAATTCTAAAATATTCTTGTGCATTTATTTTTTTTTGTTTGGTTAGTTTTTGGGGGGTTTTTTGTGGGTTTTTTTTTTTTTTATTATTTTTTTTTATTTTATTTGATGCCTTTTTCTCTTTTAAATTATTTGAAAAATATGCAAAGCTGCTGTTAGGGAAAATAGATACATGGGTTTAGGGTTTTTTTTATTTTTTTTCCACAGAAAACAGAAAAAATGCCAGAAAGTGCTTTTACTTTGTTTAGATGAACTGATTTTTCATTTTTCATGCCAAATGCCTTCTTACTTTAGAACTTATATAATAGTCTGCAAAGCATACTTACATACAATTGGTTATAGGTGGCAGCTCTAGTGATCTGAAAGCTCTCTCAGAACAATCCTGAATGAATCTTCAGTTTGTACAAAACTGGTATTTGTAATTTTCATTAAACCTCACAGTTAAGAAGGAATAGTAGGAAAAATATAAGCTGGCTTTGGTTCAGAAACCTGCTATTATGTTCTAAAATCACAAACAAACTCGGCTTGAAACTCAGGAGATTGCAATGGATTGGAAAGGATGGCTCTATCTTCTTCATCCTTTGCCTTCAGTAGATGAAGATACATGATACAGGTGGTGCTCTGTGACATGGATGGGTGTTTCTCTGAAAGAACCTAGGTTTAATGGAAATGGTGACTGCCTAGAGTCATGGGGTGTATATCGCCTGTGTCTGTGGAGCCGTCATTTCACTGCTGTGCTTGCCAACAGGGTGTGTGTTCTTGTGATGTGTAATCCTCTCCACCAGAACATGGAAGCATGACTTAAAGAAGTTTTTACCCTTTAGAAAAAAAAGTGTGTTGCCTATCCAAAGTTAAATGGTTGCATGTGGGAGAAAAATGCTCAAATGTTTTCTTGAAGCTAAAATGGGGAATACAGTGTAACTGGGGAGAAGTCAAGCTGATGATGATCTATTCCCTTTTCTCTTGCAGCTGGAAAGGTTGAGAATGAGCTTGTTGATTTAAAAGAGGTTTGTGAATATAGCTTGTTGTTTTTTGTTTTATTTATATGAATGTTAAATACTGCTGGAGAGTACAGTATGAGCACATGGGCAAGGCAAGCATTTCTATAAAAGCTTTTTAGTGTTATAATCCTCCTTTCTGCTTCAGTGGGAGTGACTGGGAACTTTGAGGATGAAAATTAATCCTAGAGGAAATAAATTCCTCTTAATTTATTGGATCTTATTTAAGATCCTTTAAATTAATTTTAAGGAGAGGCAATGTTTTTCATGTCTCTACAGCTCCTGGTATGCAGATGGCTTGCTCCCTGCATGAACATTTAGGTTCAGTTTAATAAAATGAATACTAATAAGCTCATATGTCCTCTTCTAATGCTGAAGGCCAGGTGTGAAGATCTCTGAGAAGACTATGTGTCATACTCTTCTTGGAGTATGGATGGGTCTTGGAGTGCTAAAAGCAGGAGAGCTCTACCTGTGTCATCACTCCTGTTGACAGCTTCTCTGAATTAGAGTGCAGGGAGCTCCCCATCTAGTATCAGTTAATCATTGTCTCAAGAGCTGGAGGAGAATGAAAAGGCAAGTCAAAGTGAGACGTTCCTCTTGGATCCCTGATGGAAAAGCATACAGAATTCCTTAAAAGTAGAGCTGGAAGCAGCCTAGCCAACTAACAGTTCAACTCAAGTATAAATTCAGCCAATGTTGCCCAGTTTATCCTGCTCCTATAAGGGCCCAAAGTCGAGTCTGCAAGGAGGTCATTAACATCCTATCCAGATCCATTCAGAATCAGGTGCAGAGCTCAACACAACAAGGCTGATTTAGGACTTCTGAAGACCATCTGCATGACACATGCAACGGGCCTAGTCTTGCTGTGCTGATGAGTTAGAGTCATTCTGCGTGTCATGATGCATATGACTAGATCAGATAGGCTTAGTGTCAGATCTATTGTGCATTACCTTCCTGCCATCTTTCAAAGCATATGCATTTCCATTTAAGTGTGAACTTGCTTGAACTTCTCTGTAAATTCACTAGCATCTCACCATTGTAAATTATTCTGAGATTGCCAAATCCCTTTCTTGTGAATTGAGAGTCATGCTAAGTTTGACATTTTGTTGGGAAATCGTAGGCTTTTTCTTGGCAGTATAGTATAACATTATAGTTCCTGCCCAACAACAGTGCTTGCATTACTGGGAAGAATGCACATGTGGATGCATTGACAGGTTTTCATTCTGGTTTTGCTTTCCATGCATCACGTATCCAGCCTACTTTCTGAAAAGACAGCTTATGGGAAGTTGCTAAAACTCTGAAACACCGTTACAAGTTTACACATGTAAGTGAGCAATTACAATGTCTTCTGTGCAAGCACAATAACATCATAATTCATACAGTTTGTAACTTAGAGAGGTCTTGGGATTACAGGGTAAAGGGAGAGAGAAAAAGAAGAAAATTAAAATACTGAATCTAGGAGTACAGGAATCTGATATTAAATCTTTAAGTTTTACCTTGCCATGGTACAACAAAATCCAGTCAAAATCTGAGCAGCTGCTGAGGTACCACTAGTCTAAAGCTCATGATGAATTTGTACCCTGCTCCTTCCCAGGCGTTGTGGACTCACGGCACCGTTCAGTTTTCCTTAAAGATCATCCTATATAGCAGATCAGTGTTTGTAGCTCTTGGAAATCTGTGGTGTGGAGTCTGTAATCTAGAGAAATTCATGAAAATCTACGAAAAGTAAGTGAATACTGGACCTGATTCATACTATGTAAATTATTTACTTGAAGAGGAACTTGGAGCTGAGCCTTCATACTGGGTCTAAGCATGTGGCTGTAGGTAGAATTATGCTGCTGTAGGCAGTACCTCTGCCTCTTTGGCTGTTTAGGAAGACTGGAACAACTCCTGTAAAAGAAACAGAGAGATCCCTGTGTCCACACTAGCCTAGGAAATCACCTGAAGTATGTAAGACTTGGGAGACAGGGGGGCGACAGCTAAGGCTTTCAATGTTAGATCCTCAAATGATTGTCTCTTTTTCCATGATGTCATCTAAAGGATTTATTCTTATTTTGGTTCCGAATGCAATCTTCCTTTTAGGTCTGGGATTCAGTATGTTGCCTACCTCTACTGTCCTTCACATTCAGTCAGAGCTCTGAGATTCCTTTCTCAACAGCTTTATTTATGATTATTTTATGGTTTCTATGTGATTCCTACACAAATTGGGTCATAAATTGGAATACCAAATGAAATTTAACTTTAGTTTTCAATCCTGAGTACTGCAGTGGTCAGGAAGATGCTTTGAGTGAGTCTTGGTGGCAAAGTGTGTGTAAAAGTGTGGTTTTTTTCCTTTTCCTTAGCCTAGCATGAGGTGACAATGTAAAGTTTCTTTTCCTCTTACTGCTAACAATCTACACATTGATGCCTGATAGGAAAAATAATGCTCTTGAGGTTACTGTATTTTTCGTATGTATAGACTGTGGGTTATCTCTGGCTAGAGGGTTTTGTTTGTTTTTAAACACAGGCCAAGTCAAACCTTGTGGTTTAGCAGCAGTGTGTATCGAGTGTGCAGGCTTAACAGAAGTTTTATTTCATATTTCCTTCTTTAGTGGTACCCTCATCTCTTGTGGCTTTTTCATTCTGTGCTTATGAGTTATCTGTAAACTCTTTCTTTAAGAACTTTTTAAGGACTCCAGATTACCTCAAGCAAAGATTATATATGTGCAAATATAGTGCTTTTATTCTAGGCCTCTGGGATATTATTGCTCTGCAAAATATATGGAGGCTAATAGAAGCGGCTGTTTCATGACGTACCATGTACTGTATGTTACTTTAGGACTATAAAACTTGATTTGCTTGTCAGTCTAAGCAGACCTAGTACACAGTAAACACCCATGTAGTAAATCAAGGTGCCCTGAACTCACCACAAAAGTCATTTTCAAACAAAATATGTATCTTGTTCGGTTAGGAGAATATGTGCTAAATATCCCTACTATAAATCAAGAGTCTGAATCACAGAAGAGTGATTAGTCAACTTGTGGGTATTTTTACATTTATATTGCCCTGTAAATGTAAGCAGTTATTTTTCTTTTTTTTTTTAATCATTTTTGGTTACAAGTTCTATTGGCTTGGGATTTACCAGGAGCTGGTAACCTCCTATTGGTGGTACTTTCAGATTTCTGATTGTACTCCTATAGAGCAGAAAACCAAGATAAAGGATTTATCTTCTTTTAATTTTCCTCCACCATCTCCCATTTATTTTTTTTTTCCACAGAATATCTCCATGCATAACACAGTTGGAGGAGCAATGGCAGGACCTGGATCTCACCAGCTGACAAATACAAGGATGCCAAACCATGACACCAGCGTTGTGATTCAACAAGCCATGCCATCTCCACAGTCCAGTTCAGTCATTACACAAGCACCTTCCACAAATCGACAGATTGGGTGAGTCCATTTCCATGTTCTCAGTTCTCTGGCTCCAGCAGCTGTGTGGATATTGTTCTTGTGGTTCCTAAGCTTCAGTTGCATGCAGACCAGATGTTATTCTCATGGTTCTCGAGAAGTTTACTCTTGATCCTGCCAGCATGCAGTAAGGACCCCTTCAATGTGTTGCTGACTGTGGGGGAATGGCCAGTTTACTACATCTACTCTGAATCTTGTACTTTGGTTCATAAAGGGCAGAGTGCTTTACTTTTTGGGAAACCCTGCTTTCTCCATCCAGACTTTTGTTTTTATCTGCTTGCATTCGAAGTTCATGTTGTTTCAATGACTGCTCTGGGAAGAAAGATGGAGTATTTCTGAAGCTAATCCTTTCACTTTTGTCTGTGTGCTCAGTGGGATTGGGCTATTTCATACATACTCTGTTTTACTGAGGAATGATGGAAGGCAAACTAAAAAGGCTATAAAGATTTTGTCACAGAGACCTCTGCAAACAGTTGCTCAATTTGTGATGATGGATCCATATTTATTCCCATAAATTGACAGCATGGATGCTTATTGTATTGGCTTGAATGCCAGTTGTGTGCTCCTATTTGGAGAACTGTGTGAACAAAAACACCCATGTTTTGTACACATGGTTACTTCCAGCAAACATGAGATCCTCATAAACCACAATAACTTGTTTTTAGTTATACAGAAACTGCCCAGATGATTTGAGGGTATAGTTTTTCATCACACAACTCTGAATTTTGTGTGTGTTTATGCATGAAAACAAATGCATAAGAAGATATGTCATTGGACTGAGAAAGAAGTCACAGTCTAGATTCATTACCTGTCATTTGTAATTTGGTCACATCTATTAAATGATAAGTGCAAAAGCAGTCTCTGTCCCCAGTCATTGTCTAAATAATTAATAAGCCTCTTCAGAGTAAAGCTGAAAAGTGAAATCCTGGCATTGAAAACTCAAAATCCAGTTATTCTTGGCTTTTCTTTCAAGACTCTTGGTGGCTGGGGAAGGATGTAGGTCACTGTTTCTCCATCTCCCAGTGCTGTGGAGGCAGGGACGGCCTGTGGCACTGGCTGCTCTGGAAGGGTTGCCCAGCTATGCAGAGGACACTGATTCCATCCACTGCCCCATTTTGTGCTCCTTCTCCTCTATTTTCCTTTTTACTAGTATTTCAGGATTTGGTTCTTAGTATAGAAACCTGATAGTATGGGTCAGGTAAATATACTTGATAGATATGCCTTTGTTACATATTGACAGAACACAGTGTTCGCTGAGATTTCAGTGCAATACTCTGCCTGTGAATACAAGAATGTTGTTGTGTCATATATATTCCATTCTGTTCAAAGACAGGGGGGTGGGAGAAAGGGAGGAAGGAAGAAACAGTTTATTTTTCAGTTTTAGAAAGAAAAACACCTAATGCCTTT
>JANRGW010035645.1:46672-75779 GCA_024733675.1 Psilopsiagon aymara
AAAACACCTAATGCCTTTATTTGGGTTAAGGATGATTAAACTCCTGTTCAAATTGTGACTTAATAGGTCTAGTGGTAATTATGATCCTAATTAAAACAAAAAAAGAAACCCCAAACCAAACAACTTTTAATAGTCAGTGGTGAGGTATTTTATATGGGTCTGTACTTGGCTTCCAAACAATTGTTTCTATATAATGAGAAAAAAACTGCATGTGGTTTTGCAAGACCCTGTCAGTCAGGTTTTAGGTTTGCATTGGTTTGGAGCCATGGTGATTAGAATCTCCAAACTTGGAGGGGCTGAGGATAAAAAGGCCTATTTCCTAGTCAGTGGTGATTGTCTCACTGGGGAAACTTTGTCATGACATATCTTAATTCTCCCTTGTGATTGAATCACACAAACATTTCCTCAGTCTGAGTCTAAAGCTGCTCTATTGGGAAGCAATTGTCAGCATTTTAGTCTGTGTGAGTTGGTGTGTGAATGAGACTTATGGTGTGACCTCCAGCATACTCTGTTCACCATTCTTCCCTCTTCCTAGCAGCTTTTGTTTTTTGTTCATGGTGTGTCCTAGGAGATAATTGCTGCATTTTCAACTTCATCTTGTTGCCAAAGTGTTGAGCATCCTTGTTGTTTGTCGTTTTTTCCTTCAGTCTTTTTCTTGTGGTGCCTGTTTTATTTATTCAAAGAACATATCTTGTCATTTCCATTTATCTTCATCTTGTCCTTCTAAAAGTCCTAAGAATTATATCCAAGACTCATTCATGAAGAATACAGACTGTGCAATGATTTTGGTATTAGGCAACTGAAGAAAAATGCAGATGGGTTCAGAGAATGTTATGGGTTCAGAAAAGTCTGGTGGTTTTGATTTGGCCTCACAAAGTTAAGACGGTTCAGCTTTTTAACAAGCCCAAATTGTGAGGTGCTCAAATCAGTGGGTTTGGGTTGGGTTCCCACCTTTTTTTTGTTTTAAACATCTGAAGCTGCCCCAAATGGTAGATGAGTCCTTACCATGGAGAATTGTGCCAGGGAATATGCCTTTTAATGAGCAATAAAGCCAACAGAGAGCAACTGGGTAAAACTCTCACTGAGTTCTGTAAGAGTAGGATCAAGCCCTAAAGGTTATATAGCACAATCTTGTAGCAGTATTCTGATTTTTATCACAACCACAAATATTTTAGTGTCAGATTATGGCCAAGCCACCTGCAAATGTTTGTGATGGCCTTACTCCAATAAAAACAGGGAACAGCAATGAAAAGTCCTCATTTAGACCCTGCTTGTAGGCTGTGCTCTGGTAACAGAGAATGGGACCCACCTGTGCCCGCACACAGTTTGTTTCATGGTGAGGAGTGGGTGAGTTCACAGCAGCTGACATTCCCAAGAGATGTAATTTTCCCTTACTTTATTCTCCTCTTTTTCATCGATCTCCCTCCATTCCTCTCCCTCTCTCCATGCCTCACCTTCTTACTATGCTCTACTCTGGCTCTGGGGGCTTGCGTATGAAATGAGATATTGACAACAGGCATGGGCAAACATGACAGAATGAACGTTGTTGGGCAAGCCTTACTGGCACAGTGTATATACACACATTGTTTCAGCTATTAAGCTTCAGCTACTACTGAACAGGCAGCCAGCCAGATTAATCAGAAAAAGGGAAGAGCACGAAGGTTAATAACTTAAAGAGTAAGACAGGGTGCAGCCCACTTCCTCCCACCATGTACCTTGGTTGAGAACAAACAGCAGTGTTATTACAGCAAACTGGCAGGTTGGTAAAAAGGTCCCAGAGAGTATTTATGTGGTGAGGCAGTCTCTAACCTCCTTGCCATCCCTCCTCCCTGCCCCCCAAGCCTTTAACATGTGGGAGGAATGCTGTAACTAGTAACTACTTGTGCTGATGAAAAATCAGTTGAGGAACACTTAGCGGTGAAGGGTGTCTTTGGCTGATTAATAGCACATCATTTGGAGATAAGATACACGGAGGAAAAACAGTAAGGCGTATGGGGGAAGGGAAGAAAAAATGATATAAGACATACATTTGTCAAAGATATAGAAAGGCAGATAAGCTGAATCTGCTTAAGATATGGGACTGTGAACTAGGCTGTACAATAGCAGTGCTTGCCTTCTTTTTGTCAAGTAACTCTATTTTTTTTCGGCAACCAAGTTCAGCAATATATGTGAAAACTATGGTCAGACAAATTGGTGTCAGCACAGTACACTGGTTGCTTTATCTGGACATGTCGTTTGCTAGGTAAGGTGTCTTTTTCAAACCAGCAAAGTCTGTAGGTGGCTGCAGCCTAACATCTCAGTGCTGCTGGGGAAAGTAACCTGCTGCAGTTTTTCAAGCTAGTAGCAGACATAACTGCTAATTATTCCAGTTTGAAACTTACTGGTACAGCTCTGAAGCCAAAAGGGAGCATGAGAGGATTGAGGGTTGTCACACATGGGACTAACAGAGGTACAGTGACATAATGAAAAGCAACAGACTCATTGTGACTGGCCTTGGGGATTTGGAAAAAGAAAAATCTTCTCAGACGTAGTCTTAATCAAGGGCATCTAAGAGGGCAGAAGAAAAAGGCTCCTCTCTGCCAAGCACAGGGGTTTTACCATAGCAGCAAGCTATCTGAAACTGTAACTGCTGGTTCAGCTCTCAGAGTATCCTGCTACCGTCCTTTATAGCTCGAAGAAACAGAAGAGACTCCTGTAAGAGATGTTCACAGGTAGAAACCCTTCTATAATGCAGCTAGTTCTGGAAGGCACTTGAAATAAGCTGGTAGCTCTGAAGGGTCTTTGTACATTGCCAGATAAAGTTTCTCTTTAAATTCTTAGTAAGTTAGAGGAGTGTATGGCATCAAAGAGGCCATGGAATTATGTGCTTTTATTTAATTCAAAGACCAGTTCCCTTTCCAGGAAACCTGGATAAAAACCTCTGTTACAACACATGTATTTGAACTGAAACGCCACAGTATGTCATGAGATGAGAAGAAATGTGCAGTAAGAGATGAAGTATCAAACAGCCTCTTGGTTACTAGATCAGGTCCATTCCATAGCCTTAGTTGTACAAGATGCAAGAACATCACTGGAAGGGGAGGAATATCGAGAGGTGAGAAGAAAGAGCATTTGACAGTGTCATTTTAGCCCTGTATTTTTTTTCCCCTATCTTTATACTCAAAGGTGGGCTTTATTTCCTGTTTAATATTCCTGCTTCTTTTTCTTCTGTTCATGCTAAGACATGTTTTCTGTAGTCCTTTTTACCACACTGACCTCAGCCAACTTTAACATGGCATCCCATCAAGCCAAAAGTGTGCAGCAGCCACAAGTCTCCGGGAAGCTCAGGTGAATTACTCTAGGAAATTATTACAAGTGAGCAATTCACAGAAACAAGTTGTCTCATAGCTCACAGCTAGTAGGCAGGGTTGTTAGGGAGTAAAGGAGTCTGATGGATCCTCTTAAGCCATTTCATCCCTTTTAGCTAGCCACTGCCTAGGTCTGCACGTTGACTTGCCAATGGAACTGTGCTGCTCTGTGCGTGGCATTTGGAAGCTCTGTCTGCTCCCTAGCCTCCTCTGTTGTTGTTTGCATCAGCATGTTCAGGAGCTGCTGACTCAATCTCTCCTGACGCTGCTGAGTCAGGAAGAAAAAGAGTGAACAGCACAGTCTATGTGTCAGACATAGCACAAAGGGGAGATTGTTCACAACATCTCTCTTCTATCTCAAACTATATACTCCTATGCCTTTCCAGAAACTCTTTCTGTAAGGTCTAGGGAAGGGTTGGAAAGTACTGACATATATCAAAATGACTTTCAGGGGACTGAAAGGAGAATCATTAGCCAGGTAATATGTAGCCTGTCAACAAGGAGTGGAGAAAGTTCGGTGTGTTTCTTATCTAACTTGAAGTCAACTGTTATCCTAAAGTTATGTGCTTGTTAGTGGTTAAATTTATTAATGAAGACAGTATTTTACGCTTCACAGTTTCTACTTGACAGAAGTCCTAGGCTCACTAGAAATGTTGCTTGTTCACAGCAAGAGCAGAAGACAAAAAAGGTGTCAAGGACGTTGTGCAACTTGCTGGCTGCTGACTCTTATTAGGATTGTTACCTTTTGTTATGAACAGAAACCAGCCCCATCCCTCTCCTGATCATTGTTTCGCATATGCAGCAACACCACACAAGCTGATTCTTATGCAAGTGTTTTCTAAGAAATGGATCATGATGTTTCCGTTCTGGAAAGCTTATTCTGCCCAAAAAAACTATAGGAAAGAGGGCTGAATAGTGTACTACACCCATAACTGTAACTGAACAGAAATATTGAGTCTTCGTTGTCATAGGTTGGCTCTCACATCAGAGTAAGCCATAAATAGGACTTCAATATGATATACAGAACTTGGAGAATACAGCATTGATTGCTTAATTTTAGTGGTTGGTATCTCTTATGTACCTGACATATATCTATATATATAATACACACTGTATAAATCTTTAGAGGTGTCACCAAAATTTATAGTCTGATTTATATAATTCTCTGAACTAAACCAGATGTAAAGTTGGTTTTGGATGGAAGAGAATCTCGGAGTTGCAGTGGTTTTGATGCGACTGATTGAGCTTTCCTAATCCAGAAATGATCATTAGAGCTCTGCAAGCCTGAATTGCATAGCTCTGCTCTTCATCACAGGTTTGCACTTAACATGCTCTGGTGCATGATTCCAGTATGTGTTTTATCCAAGTGTCAGCCTGTTTGACAGGTAACTAAGCCACACTACAACACTAACTCAGACAACATAGGCTTTGTTTGGTGTAAGGCTTTTTAAAAATTCATTTACTTTCTTCTATATTGAAGAGAGAAATTTGCATGCTCCAGAGAAAGAGCAAAGGTTTGATGCTGCCCCACACCATGTCAGTTCAGAGAAGAGCCTAAATGTTTGCTTGGGGTGGCACAATGGCTATAATGAATGAATAAAAGGTGAGGAGCATTATGTGCAAAGAACTGATAAAATTGTATCTGTTTCAATAAGGGAATTGTCATTGATGTGCCAACTGGCACTGGCTGAAAACTAATGACAGTATTTCAGAGAAAAATAGCCTGAAGGGGAAAAGCAAAAATTGCAGACTATGTGTAAAGCGTATGGATCCTATTTTACCAGCTGTAGAAATAGGCCTCCCCATTAGTGGACAAGTTGAGGTTTATTTAGATATCAGTGGTACAGTATGGTCCCATGTAGGGCATACATATGGTTTTATCTATGTGTACTGGCTGGCCAAATACGCATTTAGAAAAAACCAACAATCCCAACCTCAAAACACACAAAAAAAACCAATTTAAATCAAAAGTATAGATAAATCTGACACCACCACCAAAAAGACTTCTTCTAAACAAATGAAATGATGCTTGATTTAGAAGGAAAAATTAATTTAAATGCATTTGTCATTTTGAAGATCTTCTAGCAAAGTTTCATGTGGTAAATCATAATCTAAAATTCTCTTAGCAGTTTTTAGTAAAAAATTCCTGAGCTGAACAAGAAACTGGTGGCTAGACAAAACCTGCAGGTAGATCGAGACGAGCTCGTTTTGATGAGGGCAGGAAGAGTGCTCCTTAGAAGAAGGAACAAATTAGAAAATGTATTTTAGAAACACATGCTGTTATGAGCATCTGAATTCTGCCAACAGAGACATTTACTCTGAGCTTACATGAATGAAGTGGAATTTTGCCAGTAAAAGAACAGGCTGTGTTACTCTGCTTGTAGGATCCAGGTCCTAATTGGTTTATGAAATGAAGGAGGCGATCTCTGAGCTATTACCAGCTTCCTCTGCTGCAAGTGAAGTGAATCGCAGCTGTTCTGATAGGGTCCATAAAAACTGGGAGAGGTAATAAAATGTTTTCACTGGACAATTCTCCAATGAGTGAAATACAAATCCCTAGCTTATTTGACAGTTGTTAGAGAATTGTATATACTTCCTGGGGAATTCTGATTTATATTATGTTACTTTTAACTATAGCATCCAGGCTGACCACTGCTGTAAATGTAAGGGCTTCAAGTGATGTTCTTACTCCTTTTTTAAGCATACAAATTGAAATACAATGTGTACATGTCAAATATCTGATAGAAGAAAAAAATTGTGCTTGTTGTTGATTTTCTGCCTTTTCTTGCTTATGTCTTCATACTTTCCTTCTCCCCCATCTCTTGATCTTTTTTTGGTTTTGTTGGTTTTTTTTGTTTGTTTTGGGTTTTTTTTGTTTTGTTTTGTTGTTGTTTTTTTTTTTCCAGATTAAAAAAAGGCATCATTAGCATCAAATGACCCTAGAAAGAAGTTCCAGTGCTTTTAATCCCTTGATTTCTGTAATGCTCTTAGTAAGTTTTCTTCAGGGAACTTCTAACCAGGTCTAGAAAGTTCTAAGTCAGATATGTTAATCATGACTATTTTTTTTTATTTCTTGACCCCCAAAATGTCTGTGATTTCCCAGGCAATGACAGGATAACCCCACCTTTCAAAGTAAGATGACCTAAAAATGATACAAATAGATAACAAAAGGAGAAGTGTCTTGAAGAATAATGAATTGGGCTATTGGGTTTCCAGTTAAATCTCAGCTGCTTGGCCTTGAAGCATACACCGCTGCGAGCATCCACTTTCACACTGTAGCTGGGCATTTATACAACATATCATCAAAGCTTCTCTGTTTAAATTAGTCCTTGTATGGCAGATGTTGCTTGTCGTATCTTTGATAGGCTGCTGCCTTTTGGTGTCTAGAGAGTGACCACGCTGCTCCACTTCAGATGCAAGGCACTGTCTGGGTGGCCCTCTGATCCTTTAAGCACTGTGGAAGCAAGAGCTAGCTACAGTCGAATATCTGTCTTCCTTTTCTGACAGATGGATTCTCTTACCACATGTCCCTGGCTTGTAACATGCAGTAAAGTTGTCCCACAAAATGCATAGGAAGTGATTTATGAGGTGCATAGATCTGAATGGTGATGCTGTCCTGGAGCATCTGGGCAGAGTTGCATGAACAAAGCTTTCCTGATATGCTCATGGGTAAAGCTTGTGTTCTCAGCAGGTGTTTTTTGCTGTTACTAGAAACTGCCTAGGAGAGATGAACTGCTGACTTAATGTGCCTGAAGGAATCTCTCTCTGGTTATGCTGGTCTTCATTAATTCATTCTCACAGCAAGTTCTTGCTGTAACTTTCTGGGGCAGCATGAGTAAGTGTGGAAGTGGGAAGTGGGCAAAAAGCAGCAGTAGTTTTAAAATATTCAGTCAAACTAGAGTCTTTGTTAAACTCAACAGGCTGTTATGGATGGCTGTTCCTGGTTGAAATACTGCTACATTTGAAGACGTGAACTGGAACTGGTAAACAAAGAAGACCAAAGATGAACCAATTTCTTATTATTTATCTCAGTTTGTGCTTGTCTAGAGTAGTTTTGTCTGAGGTTACATGGCTCAGGCATTAAACTAAGTCTATATTGAAAATATGTGGTCAGTAGGTTATACCAGAGATGGTTAATACATACACCAAAGAGTTGTGTATAAAACTTCATGTCTTTACAATTGATTTCCTTTTTAGTCTGTTTTAATTTCTTATTGCTCTGCAGTCTGTTCCAGGCCCACAGAGGAAAGAGGCCTAGAGTGTCTTTGAATTAATTCTGATCTGTAGGGAAATAAAATAGGAAGCAGAATAATACTTCTACTGTGAAGTAGCAAGGGAAGCTGGAAGAAAGCAGTCAGTGAGTGCCATACTAAATGGATGTGGAGAAAAATACGGATTCTGGGCTCCACAACAGGGAAGAAAATCCATTCTCGCTTCCAAATTTTCTTCTGGCCTCTATGTAGTTCTATTGTTCCAATGCGAAATTTGTGACTCAGAGGATTTATTCAAATTCTATATAAAACATAATAGGCAAAGTTCATTCCAGAAGTCATCAAGTGGAACTATATTTCTCTGTGGGGAAAGCTGGGGTCCCTTCCAGTCTGGTGTTTTTCTGTACACAGCCTAGTAGCGTGGAGCTTTTTGTTGCATGTTACTGCAACATAAAGGGTTGTGGGGCCCTAAATAAAGCAAATGCTAGAAACAATATTGGACACAAGGAGAACCCATACATGTGGAGGGAAGCTAAAACCCCTTATATAAAGGAAAACAGAGGCTGGGAACAAAAGCAAGAAAACACATTTAAGGGGAAAATATCAAGTTGTTTTTTTTTTTTTTTTTTTTTTTGAGGAAACATCCTTGGAAATGTTCAATTTTCCTTATGACCAAGTCACGGATCTATAAGATGTGCTCTTGAAGAGAGTGTAAATGACTTCAAGCCAAAAAAAACTATTCCATGCTGATAGCAAAACCCCACCACTGAGGTATACATTTCCTTCCTACTTCTCCTGCTTGCCTGGTGTATGAACAGGAAAATGGAGACACTCCTGCCATGTTTACAGGCTGTGCCTTGTTATTTGTATGATGGGCAGAGAGCGAAAAGCTGCATTGCCAACACTGCCATTGGAAAAGCCTGGAACTAATTAAGGGACCTCGTTTGTTAGTCCTCATATATTTGCCGATGGAAATTACTTGGGAGAAGAGTTCTACTGGTACAGAACAGTGCTCTGTAACAGAACTGTAGAAAAATGACAAAGGGAATAACAGCTTGGTGGAACAGGACAAAAAAAGTTAACGTGAAAAAATTTATTACATTGGCTTTTTCTTTTTTTTTTTTGTCTTCCAGTGGGGAAATGAGAATGTAATTTGCCTGAACTAGATGATGACTTGTAATGTTTTTACTTGTTACTGATTTACTTATTTCAATGAAACTTCTGAATTCCAGTGGAAGCTTCAGTTGGGTAATTTTCAATAATGGGTTATTTTATGACTGTGTTTGCTGAGTGTTCCTTTCTGTGGTGTCTCCTTCCAAGAACTATGTGCACTGTGAATCTTTTTCATGCTACTTTTTCAAAATTGAGGCTCCCTATTCCAAAAGCAAGAAAACAAGCTACCCAAGCAGAGGGACTTCTAAAATTGCAGCATGTTGCTCCATTCCTTCCTCCATTTCTCCTGAGCTGTATACTTAATTCCAGATCTGCTCCCACAGGCTGATACTAGTCTTTGTTTGCAAGTTGGGTTACAGGGTATGAGGTGAATATACCTGTTGTACGATGCCTTCCTGGTGCTTGCTGAGATACGATGTGCTATTGTGGGTAGGAAGCAGAAGCACTGTTGTTTCACTCCAGAAAGGCATATGGCACAACATGGTGCAACAGAGAGGAGACTTGATGAGCAAATAGTGAGTCATTGTCATTAAGGCAACGTAGTGTATTGTCAAAGATAAAAAAATACAATCAAAAATCAGTTGAAGATCAGTCTATGGAGATTTGAGGCTTTGTTGTAAGTCACTTCTCTATCATGTAATGTGTGCTGGATGAGCTCTTGGTTTTGACATTTGCTGTGACAGTGCAAGGCATATGCATATGCTCATGCCATTCTTCTAGCACTGCATCACTTACATTTGCACCTAGATATTCTCCTTTCCTGGGGTTCTGTAGTTTTGCAGAGTTCAAGGGGACATGACCTTTCACTGTAAGTTGTGATTATTTCTAATCCCAGCTCAGTGGTGGCTCCAGGGTTCAAAATTGCAGCCTAAAAATGAACTAGGCTAAAGGGCCTTTACTGTCAGGAATAAAGTCATGTACTGTAGCTGAGGGTAATCAGTTTGGATCATATTCGCAGATTCTTTGTATTAGCTTTATCAGGTCAGGCCATCAGAGAGCAGATAGACAGGTAAGACCAAAAGACCTCTGAACCCAATTAAAGTTGTACCACAAAGAAATCAAATTCATGTGGTTTACATTTCAGAAAGTTACATTTGGTGGGCTGTACTTACTTTTATTCTGTAACCTAATGCAGACCATGTGAACATTTGAAACGCTTTTAACAGTTAAACCAGCTCAAATAACACAGAACCAGAGCAGCAATAAAGAATGAATTAAGACCGATTGCAACTACAGCCAAATTTTTTTCCTCTTAAAGAAATATCAATGAGTGATATATTTAAAAACTACCATACATACAGTAACTTTGTCCTCAGCTTTTAGCATGACAATAGCCATTCTCTTATCTTTTATAATAAATGTTTGGCTTAAAAAGCAAACTCAGACCCACAATGTTTTATCTGTGGTGTTTCAGGGTGAGTCAGGATGCACTGTGGAACCAATGATATTCCTGCTGATGCATATAGTTTGGAATTGGTCATACAGCTCTGAGATAATCCTGAGGAGCTGACACTTAAAATAGTTGGCAGAATAAGATCAGGAATGTGTGAGGGTAAGAAAAGGTGTTTTAATTGCAGTCCCCTTTCTTAAAACTTATATATGTTTGTGCAGCTTTTCATTCACAATGCTCCTTCCTTGCTGACATTAGATCGGCTTTATGTGTGGACCATATAGAGGTTCAGCTGGTGCAGACTGGTATGTTTGTAGTTTCTCTGTTTGCTGAGCAAAGAGACTGAGTGGAAGTTATGGAGCCTACAGAAGATCTGGCTGGAGTTGGACAGTGGCAAATATGCCTATGTCCCGCACCATTTTCAGGGAAATGATGCAGTTTACGCACAAAGGGACCAGAATGACTGGCTTAGCACCAGAGTCATTCACTTGGATCAGTTTCCTCATTTTTGTTCCCTAACAGTGATTTCCCAGGGTTTTGGGAGGTCTTCTGGTGTTGGGAAAAGAGATCAGGCCCGCAGTTCTTGTCTCTGTATATTCTATCCTGAAGGTAGAACTTCCTAGGGCCCCAGGAAGTTTCTAGATAGCTTTTCTAGTATCACCAAGACACTGAAATGCAAACCTTGTGCCATTCTGATTTTAGCATAGAGCTCGGCTTCCTGTCTTTGGAGCACCACCAGTATCCTGAGTGGACATAGCTCCTTTCCCCCATCAGCTGTCCTGATGTGCCTCACAGCTCCCTGCGTGGAGCTGGCCACTCTGTTGTCTTTGTCCCCTGCTTTCCCATAAGCTTTCGGGGATAATGTGGCAGAGAGTGCATTCAAGCATAAGGTTTTACAATTTGGCATGAAACCAAAAGTTCTGTATGACCAAGATGGTTTTGTTGCTGCTGTTTTTTCTGCAGGCCACAGACAGCAATTCAAAAGTTCTCCTCCTCCCTGTGGGGTGAACATCTTGAAGATCTGTTCTCATGCATACTTTCCAGAAGCAGGCAATTAATAGAGCAAAGATTTGTGTTGATTTTCTTACTTTTAAAAAATCTTGCTTAAAACCGTAGCAAAACACTTGTTTTCTGTGAGGGAATATCCCTTGCATCACTATTCCTAAGCAGTGGCCTAAGTACTGCTCATGAAATGCCAGCTGTTTCAAAATGTTGATGCAGGGAGCTGGGGTTACTGCTAATTCTTAGGTGTGGTAGCATAGAAAAAGTCTCCATCAGCACCAGTTCACAGACATCTCCATATACCAGGACCAGAACCAGCAGAGTGGAAAGTTTGTTCGCTTTTGTTACAGGGTAGTTCCAGGCTTGCATGGGACTAGGAAAGGAGGAGTATATCCTGGGAAGGTTAAAATGGGAAAATGGCTGCTACTTGTAACACTGCCCTTTATCATTCTCATTAAGCAAAATGGAATGCTTTGTCAAGTTCTTTAGAGAGCACACACTTAAGTTCTGATTATAAGAACAACAGAAAATCCATCAAAAAATAGATCAAATCAAGTGGATGTTGGACAGAAAGCAATGTCAGAAAATGTTTAATTGCAGGCCTGGCTCTAGGAGAGTTCACTTTGGTTTCTTTTTCACCACTGATTTCTTTATGATCTTTGGCAAATTTCTTGTCCTCTCTTGGTTCACCAAAAATACTTCCTCACCTTACAGGGATGTTAAAGTAAATAGGTTCCTCTGATACTCGGTCTTGACCATTTGGTGTAGCTAAAGAACAGGAATTTTTCTGAGTGTATAGTTCTTTGCTGCAGAAATAGAGAAGAATGATAGTTTTGTGTAATCACAGATGAAATAATGTACCGTTAATTTCCTGGATGCTAATTGTATTGCAGAAGATGCTTTAAACAACATAAGAAAAACCAGAATGCTTATACTAGACCTTCTCCAGACATTGTGATAAGTCCCACCCCCATTGCAGAGGGGTTGGACTAGATGACATTTAAAGGTATCCTCCAACCCAAACCATTCTATGATTCATAGAAAATAAATGTAAGATAATTAACAGATGTGTTTTGTAAAAGAGTAGAATGCTAATGTACACGTGAAACATAACTAATTTCCTTTAACTTTTCAGAATCATGATAAAACAAGAGCTCCTAAACATTAAGATTTGTTTTAAAAGAATTCAACATATTCAAATGTAGGAAGACTTCAATTTTATTTCTCTTTTTTTTTTCTTTTTTGGATTAAAATGTTTGTTAATGTCCTGTCGAATCAGACATTCACAAATCCTGCAAACACTGATTTTTCTTTTGAAAAAGTATTATGCTTTGGTTACTTTTTCTTTTCTCATTCTAGTTAATTAATTGTATTATAATATCCCCCAAAGACTCTAAAACAGACTCCATTCTTTTCAAAATACTCAAAAAATGAGTTTTATGTCAAAAGAAGTACAAGCCTACAATCCTCTCCTTTGTCTTCAATCTCTCTATTACATGCTTTCTTCTGTCTCTTTAGTAGGTATCCATCCATTCATCATCTTTTTTTTTTTGTGTGCATGTATATGTGTTTTCCTTGTTTTCCCTAGGCTGGGCTATGCAAACTGTCTTGCTGGCAGACAGACTCTGAGGAAGCTTTCCATCCTAATTCCTTTTCATTAATGAAAGTTATGAAGCACTGCCAGTGTGCATACTGCCTGTAAACAGAAGTAAAATGAAAGTAATACACTTCCCTAATGCCCCTCCTTCAATGGGGTGAGTTGGACATGCAACAGATAAAAGTATCACTATGACAGCAGAAGTTGGAGGCATATCCATGCAAACTAAATCAGACGAAGTGTTTTAGAAAGGAAGACAATTAAGATTCCCCATACATCCGAAGGCAGTCGTTTTGCTTTCACTTAATGGAAAGAGCCTGCTAAGTTCCATGAGTCTTTCCATGGCCTTCAGTGGTCAATCTGCAACAGCTTCACAGGGCAGCTGGAAAAATTATTAGAGACTATAGAAAAGTACTGCATATGCTCTCATTCCAACAAATGTGAGCTTCTCATTGGGGTAGGAGAGGAAATCCATTATGCCATACCCTGAACATTCCTAGCTTTTATGAGCAGGGATACACCAAACAAAAGCACTACATTGTCCAGCAGCCCTTCAAAGTCAAAACCTTAAGCAGAAATAACTTCCACCTAGTGTTCTTTCTAGGCTCTTAGAACAGGTTCCTCCAAGAGCACTTCATGTCTTTTTTTTTTGCTTGTTTGTTTGTTTGTTTTTTCTAACAAGCTATTAACAGCAGATGAAGAATAACACCCTCCTAACAATGAATGCAGCCTGGGGCCTAACCAGAAAAATCATTATTTCCAAAAAGTCCTATTGACAGAACTGCTGCAGCAACCTTTCAAAGCTGCACCCACATCCGATGACAACAACAATAAAATGCTGTGCTATTTTTCTTACCTCATAAAGTTGTCATCTCAGCATAGCTAAACATCTTAGTTGCCACCCAGCCCGTAAACATCCTTATGTGGGGAATGTTATCAAATAGGTCATTGAGAAGCAGCTCTTACATTATCTACAGTATTATCTAGAGCCCTCAGATTTCCTGGAGCCCTTTCAATCTGGTTTAAGACATGGTTATGTTACAAAGACACAGCTATTTCTTGGCTATTGGTAGTCTCCCTGATTTATTAGCTTCTACTAATGGATAAAGACTAAGTGCTCAATCAAATCTGACCTCTCAGAAATGCTGGCTGTCAGAGTGCCTTTGCTGGTCACCCTCTCTATTTTGCTGGTGTCCCTCTAGGAAAGCGTAGCAATCTAAGAAGGAGAGTCCATTTCCTTTGGGTTACCAGCTTTAATTCTGTGCTCTCCATGACTTCATACATTAATTGCTGGCTGCCAGTTGCTCCCTTCCCTGCTTTCTTTAAGACTACTTAAACAAGGAGGTTACACTTTCCTTTTCTACAGATTCATTTTAGAGGTTCTGTAATCGAGTTTTGCTGATATTAAAATTGAGATTACATAAAGTTTGGATGCCTTAACTATTAAAAATTGAAGTTTTGAGGGACATTATCTCTAAAAATCACCTTTCCCCATTTAAAAGCAGTGTATTCCCAGATTCTGAGTCCCCTAAAAAGACTTCTCTCTGTTCAGCCCCCTGCTCAGCCGAGTGCCTGCACCTCATCAGCAAACAATAGAAAAGAATCAAGTAGCAGGATCCTGCCCAGTTCACATTATTTAACCCTTTGTCACCACTGTATTTTTTTCACCGGGCATCCTCTTTCTGTCTAAAACAGATGCTGGGTTTTCTGGTGACAGAGAATTAATCTCATTAATAGTTTCTATTTTTATCATCAGAAGGACTTGATTGCACTCTCCTCTCTGGCCCAGTAGGTCAAGGGGTTCAAGTTCCCCACTGAGGCTTGGAGTGAACCTCAGTGCTGACTGTGCACTTCAGCCTGGGAGAGGGGGAACATACTGCACTGGTACAGACCCTTGATTTTCAGTAAGACTTGAATATGAGGTCTCCTGTCTTTTTCAAATACACTCCAGGTAGCAATTACTGAACTACTTCCTCATTAGGGTATTGTATTTTGTACAATGCAGACCTGGTTCACTGCACAGCCCTCCCTCCCGAGCGATGCTGCACATCTATATCTCCCTCTTTGTGAGTGCTGCATGTATTAGGACACCGTAGAGTGATGCAGTGTTGTAGTCTAGCACCCCACTTTGCTAAGCATGCTTTTTTATTTAAAGCTGGGAGAAAGGAAAATGTAAAAGAGGAAACTCAAGGGGAAATAAAAAAAGGAGAAAGGCTCAAGTGATCGCATTACCTGACAGCTTTGTTTGGACTCTGTGAAATTGTTACCTCTGTAGTAAGATGAATGTATTGGGCATAAAAGCCAAATGTTGGCAGCTGCACTTCACTCCTTTCAAACAATAGAAAGTTGGGAGTTAGTATACCCCACACCAAGCACCAGCTTTGGAGAAGGGAGGGCAGTAAGGCTAACTCACCACATTACTGCCCAGTAGAGAGGTGTCCTCTTCCCTTACATCCCTTAGGAAGGATGGTGGGGAGGCACAAATTTAAGTATCAGGGAGCAGGGCCCATGCACTTGAGGTACACTGGACTGACATACTGGCTTTGGACTAGTAGTGAGTCAAAAGGTTTATGTTGAAAGTGGGAAAGAACAATGAATCCAAACTTATTTTCATAGGGTGATGACTGAGCTCAAAAAAAGGGGAAAGGAAAGGATGGGAAAAAAGCTAAAAAAGATGTTTTCATTGGGCTTTTCCTGGAACTGTCCCTTTGTCTTCACTAAGTGGGAACTTCAGGAGTTCATCTCAGCCTTTCACCCACCACTCCTCTGTGCTGGGAGAAAGCAGCAGAGGGTAAGAACGGAACAGTGCTTGTGCTCAAGTGTTTCCAAATGTTTCCCAACCATACGCATTTATCGGTTCTCACTCTCCACCCCATCACCACTCCCTCCACATAAAAATCAGAGACTGAGCTCAGGCATCCAGGCAAGAAGAAAACCTCCTCCTCTTTTTGTAGAAACCTGTGTGTCTCAGAGCAATGTTTAAATGCACTAGGACTCAGCTAGGACAACTTGCCAAAAAGCAGTATCAGAGAGGTGCTGAAAGAAATGCCATTCAAAGATTTCCCGTAAAGTCAGGTCATTCAGTGTGGGAAGCAGGCAATAGTTCTTTCTGGGTTCATGGATATAAGGAGCCTCAGTGAGGCTGAAATGAAGGATTAGCAAAATTATTCTCCCACTGTACCCCTTGCCTTCGATGCAGAACCAGCAGTTACTTTCCACTCTGTGTGAAAAACAAAGCTGAAATATGATATTCAAATTATTCCCAAGGATGCATCTGCTGAAAAGGAAGGCACGAGCCAGATCCTCCCTTGTGTTTGTTCTTTGTCACAGTCTTGAATTTTGGATCATTATAAGGACACAGAGAACACACTCATTCCTAACACTGCTAGTGTTTCAATGAGCGCTGCTATCAATCATTTAGGTCTCACTCTTTCTTAATGTATTTGGATAAGTAAAATTGCCAATAGTGCAACAAAATCAGCCAAAGTCAGCCCACAGAAAAAAAACAATAGGATTGAATGTGGTTCATTGTCTATTTCTGTACGGTACAGAAATAGTAAACCAGCATGAGAGTATGAGAAGAGCTCATGCTTAGATGAAGCCATGGTGCAATGAATGCAGAGCTTATAAATACAGGCTGCAATACTGCAGTACTGCTTTGATGTTGGCTACTTGAATGGCTGTGTTGCCTAGTCATTTAAGTGCTCACTTGTATTACCAATAAAGGTAAAGAGGACAACATTAGAATAGCTATTACATTTTCATGTGCAAGATCTCAAAAAATCCCCTATAAACCCAAAACTGAGAATGTAAGAGCGCTCAGAAAGATACCAGAGCTGCATGCCCAAACTAGGGTACATCTTGTCACAGCATTGCCCACAAGCAATTCCCTCACATCTCTCATAATATAGGGTTCATTTAGCAAAGTGCTAGCTTTCACATTTCTGCACCTGTAGATGTTTATCTCCCATTTTCAAGACATTTAGCAGTCTTACAATCAGATGTGAGAAAAACATGACTTAATAATTCTCTCAGAAGAGCAAAAAAGTGTTTTCTTGGTTTTAATTTTTCTGGCTCCAATCAACAGTAAGGCACAAACAGTAAAACTGATAATAAAAGTTTTTTCATCTTGTGGAGGTACATTGATACATGCTTTCAAGTCATGATTTCAAGGCTTTCTCTGTGTCCATGAGTAATGTAAGTTTTCTTTTTAAGTGGAGCATTAAATTCTTCCAGCACCAGTATTTGAAGAAAAGAAAGTCATGCTGAGGCTCACAGTAGTAATGCTAACATTCAAACTGAAGAGATAATAACAGAAGGCCAGAAAGGGTCTCTTCTCCTCTTGGCAGTACTCAGTTACCTCTTTTCTCAATGTCTGTCTTGCTACTGTAGTTACTTTACAGCTCTACTTGTACAGCTTTTCACATCTTTTTTGCAAATGGCAGAACCAAAGGAATTATTATTGATGAGTGATAGGAAAAGATATATTGAATGGTGTGACTTAACTGAGGTTTCATGATGCAATTCTACAGTTTCGGTGCGGACCTTCCAGTAAAGTTTCTGGGTTCACTTTACTGATAGTGGCAGCTATCTCCATCTCCACTAAGGGAGCTGTGACTGGGTGAAGGTCTGCTGCCTAAATGTCTGTTTTCACCAGCAATTAGTTACACGTGAAGAAAATAACCTGTGTTACAGATGCTGGTACCTCTTAATTTCTGATATTTCTGTAAGTGCAGGATTCGTATGTATTTTCTTTGTATTTAAGAGTGGTAAACTGCAATTGCAGGGAGGGGTGAATATAAATTATGTTAGCTACTCCCAAGGTCTTTGGCACTCTACTGGAAGCCTGTCTGCCATCTGCATTGGCGTGAAAGGTAGTTCTCGTTGAAATTGGGTGCTTTCTTTTTATTGTTCATTTGCCTACCCCTATTAATGAGCTTTCCACCCACAGGACATGACAGAATAGAAAAGATGGTGACCTTGTTTTAACATGTGGTCTTTCAAAGAAAAAGGGAAAAAAAAAAAGAAGACTGGAAATAATCCTTGCCCTGGCGCAGGGATGGCTGGAGAGCTGCAGCTGAGCACAGCCTACCCCGTTGGGCAGGGAGGGACATGGCCTGGCTGACACGCTGGCACCGGCAGCCTGCCGAGGGACCCATGTCCAACCTCCCTTGGCTGGAGGGGAATTGGCTGGGAGGGTCATGAGGCCTTTGGGGATGGGTGGGAGAGAGGAACAGCCCGCTAGAAACACATGGTAAAAGGCTTCCACTTCTCAGCTTTGGAAAAGTCTTGAAAAGCTAAGTCCCATGTGTGTGGTGTTCACATAGTAATGCACAAAGAAATTACAAAAAATTTGGCTGGGACGTAAATTAATACTTCTTTTTTAATGAACGTATGTGTTAAAACTTGTGTGGAGACTTTGAAGGACAGCTAATGTAGCTCCAATAAATATCTCAGTGTTTTACTGAAGAAATAATTTGGAAGTCAACTTCTTCAGCTGGTTCTTAGTGCCGGTGAAACTACTGGCAAAACTTTGTTAATTTTAGCGTAGCTAGGACTTCTCTGTTACAAAGTATATCCTTTTTTGTGGAGCAAGTTGCCATAATCATATTTACCAAGACTATCAATTTCTGTGAGAGCTGAGCACTGTCATCTGCATTTTAAAAGGTAGTGCACCCAAGAAGAACATTTTGTGTTGCATAAATGAATTTTTCTTTAGCAGAATTACCACAGGTTTTTTTTTCCAAAACAGAATGTGCTCTGTGAAACACAAAATAGCACAGGACATAGGACTTCTGGGCTATGTCACTGGTCAAGAGAAGTTTTTATCATTTCTGGCATAGGGACATAGATATTTTCTTGTATTTCTTGATCTCGTCCTTGACAGATTTCCCTGAACCACCTCTGCTCTTCTTCTCTATTTGTGTCTGCCCTTCTCCAGCCGGAATCAGGATGTGGATTTCTTCCAAGTGCCTTTTATGTGCTTTTTCCCTTTGTTTTATTCTGGTTGCTTCTTTAAAGGGTTGATAAATCTGAAAGTTAGAAGAAATGAAAATACCAAATTAAATCATGTTATCCTGAGCAGAATGAAACTAAATTATTGTTTTAAATTTTAGAAAATGGAAGATGAATTCTAGAAAATTTATTAAAAGGTGATTTTCATTTGGGAACAAAATTGAAATTTCAAAGAACCAGTGTTCTTCTGAAGAATTACTTTTGAGCTGTGACGAAGTTTGCCACAGCTGACTTCTTCCTCTCAAATCATATTCAGACCTACTCTTTCCCTTCCCCAAAGCCCAAGTCAAGGAATGATGTGTGTGGTGCTTATTGTAGCATCAGGACCTATGTCTGAAGACTGTGATTAAGTCAGTACAGGACTTCCTTCTCCCCTGTTTACCACCACTGCCCATTTAACACTGTTTCTGTAACTCTAACTGTGCCTGATATTTTGCTTGAAATCTCTGACTGGACTCACTGGTTTTGGCTTGTGTCTTGCTTGTCAAAACCTTGGTGAAGGTGTCAAAAGCTTAGTGAAGGTTTCAAAAGTTTTTTTTCTGGGGCTGACACTTGTCGGAAGAAGGGAATCAAGTGTAAAATGGTGAAACATTTAAGTCAAACCTATTTTTGAAGCTGTAGCAAATTTATGTTCCATAGGAGCTTTTTCCTCCAGATTTTCCCAGAGCTAGGTCCATGTCCAGGTCCAATGCAGCTGAAATTGGCTGTTTTCAGTTTTGGGACATCTCACCAGCATACTGCAAAACTTTGGGATGTGCAAACTTCACACACTCTGCTGACTTTGCAGCAGTACTTACCTGCTTGCAGCAGAGCCCGAGCTGCAATAATTTACTACCTCACAGCCATATTCTACTGTTTTGCAAAAATTTTAGATGTACAAACTTACTTATGAGTAGTGTCACTGCCTAAGGTCTTTCAAACCACTGAGTTGAAGGATATTCTTAGACACTTTGCAATGCTTTTAAGAACTTTTTAAAATTTCACTGAAAATTTATTATATTTTTATGCAACTTCTGAAAATGAATTTACTTATGTCTGCAGAGCCATAACCCTAATCCTGCCTTTACCTAATTTGATTATCATGTAGTCACATCTACTTACTACTTCCACAAGAACAAACTTACTACAGTTGAAATCACTGCAACTAGAGAACTGAGTTTAAGTCAGTCACTCACCTAACCACTGTCTTTAAGCAGGCTAATGAAGTAAAGGTGTAGAAAGCAAAATCTTTTGTGCTGTATTGTAAAGGAACTCCCTCTGACGTGTCAGTGGGATTGGTATCTAGGTGTCCACAATGACAACCAGCTGCTGCAGAGCACATTGCCTTGTGCTGGCAGTGCTTTCTTCCCTCTTTACTGTCCTTGCTTTTGTGATAGCAAAAGCAGGTTATCACTGTGCAACACACTGTATCTCCCTCTATCAGTACCTGCTCCATAGTGCTCTCTGACCTTTTCCAGCCCTGATGTTTCTGAGCTGACAGAAGCTTAGGTCTAGCTTGTGCCAAGCCAGTTTTTTTCTGTTCTGTGATGACGATGGAAAAAACATGATGTAGCGCAGCCGCGTGCTGTGCTCCTCTGATCTGCACAGTGAATGACACTGAAATTGTCAGAGGTTGAACAATGTTGAATTGATTTGTAAATAATAGGAATAGTTATTAATAGCAATTAGATACTTTCTTTCCTGCAGTTCTGTCATCTCCCCTCCACCTTTTTTTTTTTTCTGCTCAAAGCCAGAAACAGGTGAACAGGTAAAACTGCAGATTTCTACAACATAGCTTTGTTGAAATTAATACCCAGTACCTGAATTTAACTTTCTTTAAGGGCTTGGTTGCCATATGAGATATTTAATTTACAGCATCTACTGAATTTCTTTAAACAGAACCTGTCTTAAAATGAAACTTTTTTCTACTTACTCTGCCCTCCTTCAGGAGCCCAACTGCGGAGCATAGGTGGTGGTTTAGGTTCCTCCAGGCAGCTATTACTCTTGTACTGTACTCTACCATACACATGGACCCCAGCCCACAGCCACTGCTAGGGAGTTAAAACTTGTGGGGTGGGGCAGGGATGCCAGGTTGAGTGCTGGTGGCATAGTGGCACAGGGCAGAGAGGAGCAGACTGGCGGGAGGATGCCACTGCCAGTTGTAGAAGAGCTCCGTCATACAGCAGGAATCTCTGCCCTGGGTGACAGACAATGCTGATTAGAGAAAGGCTAAATGTCAACATTGTTCTGAACTGGTAATTGGAATTTTTCCAAGAGCATTTTAGACACGAGGTTTTTCTCCTCCCAGGCTGCTTTCCCTTCTCCTTCTCTGTCTCCTCCTCCTCCTCCTCCTTCTGCCACTAACCGCTGTAACTCATTCTGTCAAGTACTGAGTGCTGTCCCTTCAGACCTTCAGATAAATCCTTTACAGCGACAATTTTAAAAGCTGCTGTAGTGTCTCTGTTTGTCTTTTCATCTTGCCTTCCTCCATACTAATTTATATGGTGGTGAGGGGAAGGAGGCTGTGCGTGGGGGGTGGAATGGTGCAGAGCAGAGGGGTGAGATGTGTTTTGACACATGTGGCTTTCCCTTTTTGCAGAGGTAGTTAGCACTCTGCTTAGTGACCACAAGTTGATTACAAACACTGTGTAGCAGTGACGCTTTGCCAAAACGCTCGGAGAGGAGACCTGCTCCCCTTGTCCAATTAGATTTAAAATTTATTATTACCAAAAAGATTTAAAGAAAAATTTATAGCTTGCAAAGAGGGACCCAAATCCCCAGGGCAGAATAAATAAAATAAAAACATGAGAAGTGCATTTATAGTCCTCCTGAAAATAAGAGTGCAGTCTTAAAAAGGTGTCCTTAAAATGAAAAATGGATGACTGAGTTGCCAACTGCTACTAACCTAAAAGTTAGTGCTTTTGATAGTTATGGCTGTGCTGCTAACTCTTCGTTAGCAAGGGTATTTAGTTGTAGGATAAGAGGGCTTTATAGAACATTTGCTCCCCCGTGGTTTAGAAATTAGCCTGTATGTGGAATAAGTGAGCAAAGATGGAACGTATTTTCCATTGCCCTAGTTATTCCTATGCATGTGTGTGTTGGTGTGCTTTTGCATGTGTGTATGCATGCACTAATAGCTCTGTGGTGGTGATGGAGATGATCAAGATGATACAGAATGGAAATACTGTGTGATTTTCTGGAGTCAGCTTTTAGGTCTCCCTTTAAATGGGAAAGGCAATGATTTCTGGAAAGCAGGTTTGCCAGCAGGCTGCAGTTAAGATCCTCAGATGGTATTTACTGCAGAAATGTACATTACTGTGATGTGTTTGAATCTGGAAACAATTTTTCCCACAAAGGAGGAAACACCTTGTCATAAAAATCTATTGTATTTTACTTGTTTATTCAGTGTTATGTCTTGCTAATAAATTGTGGACTTAGCCTTGTTTGCATTTATGTTAGTGGAAGATTTGAGTTTAAATTCAATGTAGTAAAATCAGCTGTATCTAGCTCCAGTGCCTGGTGTGAGATTTGTATTAAAATATTGTACCAGCATTTCTGAGAGTCAGAAGCAGCAGCTGTTCCTCAAGCCATAAGCAGCAATGTGAGTCCCTCCAGCAAACCTGTAAAATTCTTTCTCTCACATTAGTTGGTACTTTTTTGGACTTTACCATAATTTGCCTGGGGACTATATCCTTCACTTTCCAGTGGCCTCTGAGCAGCAGGAAAAAAAGCATCTAGGTAGGATTACAGTCGAGTTTTCTTCCACATCTTGCAGAGGAGCAATGCATGGTGGTAGAGGCAAGAGCTGGGACAACTACATGGGTAGGACTCACCTCAGCTGCCAGAACTGGTTTTAGGAGTGTCTGGCAATGGGGAAATGAGGCATTCAAAGTGACAAGAGCCTTGCTTGTACTCTAGAAAATGGGAGTATATTCTTCTAAATAAGCTCTACTGGAGTATGGTTTCCTGCTCTTTCATGAGAGAAGATCTAAGAGGAATCCCATTTTGCCATCCTGTTTGTTGAGCTGTCCTCTCTGCAGGTGAAATCAAGTTCTTCCCTGTGCCACTGTACACTTACTTCACCATCTTTTTGTTAGTTGGTTACACAGTACTGAGGCAGTTAATGACTTGCTCCCTGGGGCAATTTCTTGATACTATTAATAATAATCCTTTAAGCAAAATTTATTTTTTTTTAAATTGAAAGTGAAGGCAGCAATTAAACAAACCTCTCATTAGGATCCACAGTGCCCAAAGCCTAGGCAACAACAGGAGGAGGTCTCTTGGAGAGATCGTAAGTACAGTATCATGCCATCACCATTTGCTGATTACAGTTATTTCAGAGTAACACTGGACATCCTTGGCAGAGTGACAGTTGAAATGCTCTTCAGCACCGTGGCCATGAGAACACCCCAAGTATTTTAGGTTAGCTACGTAGGTCCTGTTCTTAACTTTTCATCTCATCAGATACTTTTCTTATTAGAACTTGAGAGCTTTCCCTCTAAGGTAGTGATGATATATGTTAACTCTCCATGATCAAGTCCTAGCTTGCATGTTTCTAATGTGTTATGACTGTGATCTGTGCAATAGCTGTGCTTCAGCCTTGCTGGGCCATGTGACATAATGGCGTTTTTAATTTCCTGCTTCCAGTCCCATCATCTGTTAGCATGTAGGAAATTACTTTGTTTTTTGTGTTAATTGATAGCATGACCTGTTTCAGCAATTCACCATCTCAAAGGTATGCCTGAGATCGCCAAATGACTCACTGACATAAATGCAGATGAGCTAAAGCCATTTGTGTTACAGAAGGGGTGAAAGTTAAAGCAGAGTATCTTGATATTCAAGATAGCCTTTTAGCCTGTAGGACAGTAAGCCCATGGCTCGCTTTGTTAATGACCACATTGAAGTCTAGTGGCAAATGGTAGGTTGTAAGAGTCAGCCTGCAGGAATAGTCATGTTAAATTCATGGCCCCTAGCTCACTTGATCAATTGCAAGCTGGTAGACGTTTATTTAAAATTTATACCACATGAATGTCTGAGGTAATAGGTGAATACTGTAAAGGGTTTATTTAAAAGAATATTTGACCAGTAGGGTCTTTGGAGATCAAATATTTCATTTTCCAGGGTGTCCTGAGTATTCACAGAGTAGGAGGGGGAAGTAAAGAGGGATTTGGATAATGTGAAATACCACAGAAAGCAAGATTTTCCAAGGAAAACACCAGGAAGCTTGGTATGAGCATTTAATGTATGCTGGAGTTTTTAAAAGGAAACATTAATGGTGAAACATGCCCTCAAAGGACAAGCCAGCAATAAATTTTGTGTCACAAAATTACCTGTCAGTGAGATTATGTTTAAATAACATAGAATTGTTCCTGCTTCTTCAGGGGTCGAGAGAAACTTCACGGGAGAGTGTTCAAAGTATTCAGAATTATGTGCACAAATCCCATTAACAATAATGGGATTTGTGTGTTCAACTCTCCTCAAATGGCACTGAAAAATGTGGCTGTTGGTTGTTCTTCCCAAAAGCTTGGACATAGCAAGGGAGCAATGAAATCCAAATATTTTCTCTCAAGACTTTTTTTTTCTTTATTACCTTCCAGACAGAGAATATCTCACTAGCAGCCTGTGTGTACTGCATCATGATTAAAGCCTGCAGACAATTGTCCTTTTCTCTTGCTCAGGGGTGGGGTGGGAAATAACAGTAACCACAAAAAATACCACCACAGATTTGACATGTCATTACCTGTGATAAGGGGGAATATTACTGCATAAAAATTCAGCAGGACAGTGAGCACTTTGAATGAGTGGACTTCAGTAAAGGGGTCCTGGTGTGGGGTTTGGGATTTTTTTTGCCCCTAACCTCCTTTCTTAAAAAAACAAGGTCCATGTTTTGATGTATTGTAGATGAGACTGAGTCCTTGTAAATTAGAGAACAATATAGGGCAGAGAATGCTCTAAAGGTGGAAGGCAGAGGAAGAAAGAGAAAAAGTACACAATTAAGACTTAAATATGACTGAACATGTTGCCATGGGATTTGATCTTATCCTATTTACAAGAGAAAACTTATGACTCATGGGTTCTAAATGATCGAGCCATTACTCATTTATGGAGTAAAAAAAAATAGATACCTTTTATGGGATTTTTATAAATACTGATTACTTCCCCATATTTGTGAATACTGAGCAAAGACATGCTGCAGTCATAAAGCACTCTGCATGCTCAGCTTCTGTGCAGACTTTTTGAGAAGTATTTAATGTTAACTGATAGTTTTTCTCTTCAGAATTTTATTCTCCATGGTGTTCTGCTCATAGCTCCTGCTGAGTTTTAAGCCTTATTTCACAAAACCATAGGGGGAAAGCAGGAAAAGCTTTGCCAAAATCCAGATAGATGACACCTGAAGACCCTGTAGTGGAGTTCAGGATGGACACATAAAAGCTATTTCTTTTTTAACTATTTTCTTCCCATCTAAGCATGGATGAGCTGTGCTTAATTCCAGCACAGCTGGTTGCCATTGGTCTGCTATAATGGTCATGATGCTGCTTACCATGTGCTTTTCCTTATTAAAGACTTTTCAGCTGCACCCAAGGATCTTAAAGAAATTATCGTGGCCCTTCACCCTTTCGGGATGCTCTTGACTTGCAGTTTATCACCCTATGGTTATCTCGTCCAGCTTTAATTATGTTTTCTTCTGCTGGTTGGTGTTAGGTACAGTTAGTGCTTTCTTTTATCACTATTACTGCCCTCACTCACAGGGTTATTAAAGGGTAAACAGTATAATCTGGTTTTGAACTTTGGCTTTTTGCCCTGGGAGGCATCCAGGTTTTTATCATGGTGTATGTAAAGCTTTAACCTTTTATGCTTCTAGCCTTCCTATATGAGTTTGAAGAAGTACATGTAACAATTAATGAGATACCTGCATATCCCATACCATCCCTGGCAGTGCTCAAAGACAGGTTCGACGGAGTCTTGGGTGTCTCTGCCCATGGCATGGGAGTTGGAACTAAGGATCTTAAGGTCCTTACCAACCCTAACTATTCTCTGATTCTATACCAGATTAGGTCGATTCGGAGTGAGAGAAATCTACTTAAGAGCTTGGATAGTGCAGTCAGGATCAGAAAAACTAATCCTTTTAGAAGTTTTGTTGTGTGACAGCTGGGCAGACATTAAGAAGATGGATTGTTTGAGTGGAGCAATTACATTTTTTTATTGTTTGATGTCCAGTCTGTGCAGTAACATTTCTCCTTGGGTGGGTAGTAATTTTATGATGGTCCACAACTGGCTTCTGACTGAGTTAAAGATCAAGAGTATTCAGGATCCTGGAGGTCAATCCAAATTATAAACTCTGCATTTGGAGTTATGCGTGTTTTCCTGGGAGACTCTGTGTGAAGAGAAGAGGACATGGGAGCAGTGAATGCTACATTCAAATCTTAGGTTACAGTCTACCTATAATGTCTCTCCAGTTGTGTTTGTGTGGCCATTTTCTTCATATCCATGAAAGTATCTCTCTGAAAACGTGACAGATGTTCTAAAGAATTCATTAATGTGAATTCTTGAAGCAGCTGGCCATAGCGTAGAGATATGTTTCCAAGGCTTTACTTTATACTCTGGAGAGGAGAAACAATTGAAGAGATATATAAAATCTGTATGGTAATATAACAAAGACATCCCATGGATGTAGACATGAGAAAACCCTTGATCACAGTAATTCCCATCACCTGCCTAGTTGTACAGAAATGCAAAGGGTATATTTTTAGTTAAATTGACATTGGATACCAGAAGAAAGTGGCCTCTACTTTGTTGTTAAGCCTGTTTCTGTGTCAGACTGTGTGTTTGTTGGAGATTATGGCTTTTAAAGTACTGGGCAATAAAACCTAGTATTTGACTTGGTGCAATTCTAGCTGGCCTATGACATCCTAAGTGTTACAATAATATTCAGACATTTTAGTTGTTGCTCCAACTCTTACAATCAGTCAAGGAGAGCTACACACTGCCCTTGATACTGTGAAACTGTCCTAGGTAATAGTGAGAACTAGACATTTATATTTTCTCCCCTTTCCTTCGTATATACCTGTACCATTGCACTGCAAGCTATAGAAGATCCTTTGAAGTAAATGGAAATTGCTACCAATGGGAAATGGCATACAAAATGCATTTGTAGAGAAAAGAGAGAATGCTTGCAGCCTATTTTGAAAAGAAGACATACAAAACATCCACACAAACTTTGCTGGGATTTTAGCCTCAGAAGCCAGTCAATATTGCATTCTTCTCCCTGGGACATATCTATTACAGCTCCACGGTTTTTGCTGTGCTAGGTCAGAAATTGGCCACTACTCATCTGGAGCTTGTCATGCTCAGCACTTGTAGTGCTTACACAGTGTACTGTCCCTACACATGTCAATGCTGCTAATGGTTCCCTGTTGGAGGTGTCATCCTGTTCTGTCACTATGGCAGTTCTGACCCATTTATGTTATGTGCATGAAAGTGGTGCACATTACCTTCCTCAAGGCAGGTGACTAGGGGAGAAGGGAAATCTGGGTTAGCAGTTAGGTGACAGGAGTATGTGGGATGGTTTTTAGGAAGCAGTATGGGAATCATTTGAAATGTGGGAGCTGAGGGGGCTGAGTCTTTGCATAGAGGAGCTTCACAGTGTATGAGCTGTGGGATGTCTCCATTAGTGTGACTTGGAGATGACATCCAAAATGCATTTCAGCTCAAGGGATTTTATCAGGATAGAAAATATTGAGGGAAGCCCTTGTTTGTTTTTGGCAGAAAATATTAAGGAAAACCCTTATTTGTTGTTGGCAGAACATCCATATTGCCTGCAGACCAGAGGCATTGAGAAACTGTTCCTTAGCAAATGCTTTTTAGTTCCAGTTCTTTTTAGTTCTTTTATTGGCATTACTCAGTGCTCAAAGAGCCTTTTTGTAAGTAAAAGAAGCATTAAAACTTCACACATGCTTTAACTTGAAGATGTAGAGAGAATTCTAGATGCCCACATTGCCCCTGTGAGCAAAGCCAATAAACTGTTACTCAAACCTTTTCTTTGCTTTGGTGTCATACAAGGAATTCAGCCAAACTGCTGGACTTGTCTGGCCTGTAGTTGGTGTCAGATATGAACAAAATCATAATGCCAGCTACCAGAATCATATCTCATACCTGCTCTCAACAAGTTAGATCAAGAAAGTTGTTGGCTTTTCTCTTTTAATCATTCTGTTCTGTGCAAGTGAACTAATGTTAATTGGCTTTTGGATGGCTGTTGGACGTCACAGCTGTAACAACAGAAAGTCAGTTTTTCTTTTTAACATCATACTTCAAAAGTTAAATTAAAAAATTTCTTGCGAAAATAACTCTGTAATAAATAGAGTATGCATCAATAAATGTACCAGGGAAGGGAAATCTGCACCTGATATAATAAAAGTATTTCTCATGAAACCTCTGTTCAAAGAAGTGTAGCATTCTATCATGATTAGTGACTTCTCTACAGATTTTTAGAAGTCACCTATGGGATAAAACCTCTGAGATATTAATGGCCCATTTACACAATTTTGGTTTCATGAAATGTACTTAAATACAAAAATCTGACCTATAGAACGTTTTATGTTCCAAGAAGAATTCTTCATTAAATTTTACAGGTTGTCACAGTTTTCAGGTCTCTTTCTGTAAAATTTGGAAGTTTTAATAATTGTTAGTGCAAATATGGTAGGCACCTGTTGCTTTAATTCACGATGAAGCATTCAACGCTTCCTGTTGTATAATTACACTTCAGTTTATGCTTAATTTGTGCTTACATCAGCACAGAAGGATGCTGAATTTTCCTGCAAACATTTGGGAGTATTCAAAATGCATGAAACCAAAATCCTGCTGGCCTGTCTGACAAAGGTGATTCTTCTGGCAAACTTCTTTTGGGTTGTGAATACTTAGCATGTGGTTAAATCACTGCCTGATTGAGAATTGCACTTGAGAGGCAGGTAACTGACCTTGCACCAAATTGATGTTTTAAACTAGCTTTTGTTTTCTCTCTTTTGTTCCTCCCTTGTGGTTTTCTAAATATGTGCCTATAGCTCTTCAACTACAGACAATAATATTGCAGTTTATAGTCTTTGCAAACCACTCTGGATCTAAAAACACAGATCATATATGAACTGGCTATGTTGCATGAAGTTTCCAATACCCTTACGTATTCAGAAACTGTATTTTTTCTTGTAAGTGAACACAATAGAATCATAGAATCATAGAATAGTTAGGATTGGAAAGGACCTTAAGATCATCCCGTTCCAACCCCCCTGCCATGGGCAGGCACACCTCACACTAAACCGTATCACCCAAGGCTCTCTCCAACCTGGCCTTGAACACCGCCAGGGATGGAGCATTCACAACTTCCCTGGGCAACCCATTC